>VYYJ01000423.1:0-61177 GCA_021029165.1 Cyphoderus albinus
AAATTGGTTTCTCAAACTTTTTCAGTAATTTTTGAACACTTTTTCAGTGAAATTTTAAAAATTGCTGACTTTTAAAATTATAGCGAGCCGGTTGTTAAAATTTTCTTGGAGCACCACTGGTTGCAGTCATTTATAGTCTAAGGGGACGTGATTAAGTCAGCATAAAGTTGAAAATTAGAATTACCTCCATCTCCAATACAACTGTCTTTCCCTTTATGCCCTCCAGCGCACAGATAGCTGCTCTGAAACGTAAACTTTTGACCTAGACTCGTGTTTCGGAGCAAGGTGGCGCATACATCCTTAGGAACCACTGGGAGCTCAACTTCGTGCAAAATTGCTTGGTATTGACCATCTGAACCTATGTACATACAATACGTAAGAGCCTCTCAAAAAATTAAAAAATCGAAACTGAATAAACAATTTGAGTTAATACAAGACGATGTATGTACCAAATGCATTCTTTCCCCAGCCTGTTGCCCAACACGCTGACCCGTCATATGAAGCTTCAGCAGATGCCGATGACGGGAGACATATTGTGTCTATATGAGGAGACAAAATGGCGGACGATTGGAGAAAAACGAGCGCAATATCGTTAACATATGCACCACTGTAGTATTGGGGATGTACCACGATTTCATATCCTGGAAGATCCTGCGTTAATATGAAAATTGTATATTTTACACCAGTGCAACCACGAACAAAGAATAAGATAAAAGCACGTCAGCGAGAAAAAATTGAACTCAGAGTAAGATTGGATTCATATGAGCAATTTGTGAAGTGATTATGTAAGTTTTGGATAGAGTGCACAGCACGACCGACTGTCTCCAGCAGGACGATTATCTTTTTGTGATCGCAAAACCAATACCAAGAGCATTTCATTATGAGTTAGAGAAAGATGTCGTGGTTTGAAGCCTGAACGAAAGTTACCTGGTACGGTAGAAACTCGCTCGTAGATTGAGTATCCCATTCCCCCAGTCTAACAATTAATCGTCCAACTTCTCTTCTATTATACAAACAAATATTAGCAAATACTATGATATTATCTAATTAGTTGGCATATTGTGACAAATATCAAATAAATAAATAAATATTACCCCTGAACGCAATGTGCAGCCGTTAATACAACAGAAGACCAAACCAAAGACCCTCCACAGACAAACTTAAGGACCCAGCGACCAGCAACGTACGTTTGCTCCAGAATTGCAGCTTGCCATGGGTACTCTCCAAATTGCGTCTCTGAATCCTAAAATGTAACATTCTGTACGATTCATACATTTTCACACTTAAAATGGTAACAATGTGTATAAATACAAGTTTCTACTTTGAATCCCAACACGCGAGCATGGACACCATTCGGATTAAGCGTCCCGCACTGAGGCACAAATGGAGGCTGTGATGTGCCTCCGACTCCTCCAGAGTTTGATGCAACGGTCGTCACAATCGGTTTAGGACCGGGTGTTGGTGCCTCATGTGGCTTCCTGCAACAAACTTCCAAAACACTCCTGCATGGCCATCCTTGACGTATGTCAATCACCCCGTTCCCATCAGAGACCACCTGGATTAATGCATGAGTTAAACATTGAACTGAGTGAGTGAACTCTTCTAGGAATACCATTATGTTTGTGAAATAGGTTTCTGAGTCATGTTTCCAGTAAAAAGTTGAAAACAATTCGGAAACCTAAAATGTGTCAACCTGGGCTTCATCGCAGTAATAAAAGGGGACACAAGTACAGTTTCCATTTATTACAATGGGAAATTGCCGCTCAGGCAATTGGGATGTCTTCGGTGTAGTCCGCAAGGCTCGATTTGACTGTATTACAACAGGAGTAGAAGGGATGCTTGAAAACGTGAACAAGGCTCTTGGCAGTAAACCTGCAGAAAAGTTTCTGATTAATACTAGTTGACTTCACGATTTAACAAAATGAACTGGACATGTGATTTAAATAACGATTTTTATTGAATTTTGTGGACTAATACCAAATACAGATTTCCCTTTCGGTTTTTCGTTGTTAGAATTATGGATTTGCAGGTTCTGATCTCCTGGCCATACCCAAGTAGATGGAGTCGATGAAGTAGATGCAGCCTGACACAATTTGACAATACTTAATGCGCAAATAACCGTTACAAACAAATTCATGTTGAAATGGTTGAGATCGAAATTGCAGTAGGAATCACTAATTAAAATTATGTAACTTTAAACTCTATGCAGACAAATACAAAATAAGTGTATTTTCAAATAATATATTCTAAAGAGACGAAGAACATCGTTCGTTGGTGTTCTAACTGAAATAGAGTGAAAGTGATCCGTACATTTCGCATTTTATTGACGTACAAGTTGAGAACTGGGGAAAGTAGATATTATGTAGTCCATCGGCTTTTGTAATAGGTAATTATAGTATTTGATTGATGGCTTCTGAGAGCTGAGTGATGCAAATAACCAATAGCAGTTACCGGTCAGAGTAGATGTCAATTGCTTTGTTTGACTTGCCAAAGCCAATATCAACGATTTGGGTTATAGGTTCCCTACAAAGTGAGCAACTTTTATGTCACCTCCGAATTTCGGAGAAAAAATACTTGCATAACGCAGTGGCCGAGAAAGTTTATAATTTGCTCACAAGCAGACAAACGACAATTTGTCAGTTGGACAAAACGGAAGCTTGGCTGACAGTTGTATTATACTAAACGCAGCTTGCGAGATAATGAATTATGGCATTGCACCGGACTCCTCATGAAATATGTATTTACTGCTCCAATTCGTGCTATGCACAATTAGGTCACTCCAGAATAATAATATTCGCCATTATAGCGCCATGAGCTGACTTTAACCATTTTACAAAAATAATACGTTCACTCTCAATTACCTCCTAAAGATTTATTTAAATATTGGTATGATGGGACACGTTCATCAGATTATTAAACTTTAATGAAACGGAAGCAGTGCATTTTTCCTTTCTTCCGATATCTGTATACATTACAGCTTTTCCATAATGGAAATTCCAGCCCCTTGTAACAACGTAGAATCTAGCCGAACCGATAATACTGGAACTAAAAAATCGAAAGTAAAAGTAGCTCATGACAGGTTTTGTTGTTGCGTGAGCATTATTCTGTTCGCTTACAAACTTTCACTCCTCTGAGAATCAATTTTTAGTGTTAAAAATGAATATAATACGAGTATACACGTACTTGTCCAGGTAAAGTATCTAATTTGGGATTCCGTCTCTGTTGGAATTTCAAGCGACATACATAAAATAATTATTTAAATTATTTATGATTACTTAATCATAAACAAACGCGCAATGCTAATAGTAATTGAAATAATTGAATTGAATCTTTTTTATTTCGACATTCGAATTTTCAATATGGCGACCAAATGCACATTGTATTTAAATAAAATACTGTAATTGTTCGATTTGATTTGACTTGGGAAAGTAAATAAAATCCAAATTATTCAGGGCTAAAAATGTATCACAAAACTAAATATGTAATTTGTAAAAAATAATCTAACTTAAAGTTTGGGTATTAAATTTTGTTATAAGATTATTTTAATTGTAATTATTATTGCCAAAGTTACAGATGATCCATAAGTATTAAACTATTGAATTCGTAATCCATCTTATCTGTAAGTTTGCAATGAATGTCCTTGAAAACGTTCACTGATTAAATTTTAATCAGCCATGTTTAATTAATACAGGAATTTAAGCAGCGTTTATTCTAGTTTAAGAAAGATTTTAATTTTACGCTTTAATAATATATGTCTACGAAGAATTGTATGGCGTCAGCATAGCATATAGTTTAGAAAATTAGTATTGAGTAAGTGTAGTATAAATTAAACAAATGATGACACGAGATCGTGCAAAACGTCGTCCGCCATGTTGAATAATACTTTCGAAGCAAGCAAAATGAGGCAAGTTTTTTGCACATGTCTTATATTGTATACAAGTATACGAATATTAGTTGAATGCAAGCTCTAAGAAGGTATAAATATCCTCCATCTGTATTGAATTGTGGTCCGCATGAATGTATGTATACCTGTTTTGTCGCTCAAATGTACGGGGAGGTATGGATGGCAGGTGTGTCAATTTTTATGAACGGTCTTTGCATGTTGTTGCAGAAACGTGGAACAGTCGGCATATTGTTGAAAATTACAAGAGAAGAAAACTTTCAAGGTCTGTAAGTAATCAGTTTATAACGCAGTGTTATGTAAAGTGCCGGGATTGATAAATTCTTCGCTTAGATTAGACAAAATCCTATACTTTCGGAGAATCTTCTGCACGAATGCGGAATCGATTGATTAATTTACTTTAGAGGCAGGCGAACCAAATTAATTCAACATTCTGCATAAAATTGGCTAAGATAAAAAACTTCAATTATGGTTGCAACTGGAATTCCTTAGATTCGATTTAGACTGAACCGAATATGAGGATTACTAATAATTATTAAAATTAGAGACAATTTTGTATATATTCATTCATTCATTGCTAATATATAGCTGAACGCGGATGAAAACAAGAAAATCAGTTAATGGCGCTAATCGTTTCATTTACCAGCATTAGTATGATATATCGTTATAAAGCGGTTTATCATTACCCCATTTATGTAATTGTCGTCTTTGTAAACAATGCAATTTTATATGTGATGTGATTTCAATGACTAGTAAGTTTTGTTCCATTTTATCATTTAAAGGTTAAATAAATCCATGTTTTAAAATCAGGTTGTAAAGATGGTAAAGAAATAAAATCCGAAATTCAACTGTACAGTGGGACGTATTTTTTAATATCTTCCGTGAAATCTTAAGATACTGCTTTATACATTCTCCCAAAAAGAATTTTGCGGATATTTATCTCACTACATTTACTTTGTGTTAGTAATATGCGCGCCATATCCCATAAGGATCAAGACAAAAAACAAATTGCGTAGTAGAACTGAAGGGCAGAAAGCACGCAAAATACAGAAATCTCGGAAAATTGGTATTTGATTGGAAGACCACAAAGCAAGTTGCGGACTGCTTGCTGAGCAGCAGGTGTGGTTTTGCATCTTCTCACATGACGTCTTTTATCTTGTCCAACATATCTTCGTCAAGTTGCTTTTTGCCTTTGCATGCTTCGTCGGACTCACATTCAAGTGTAGAAATCACATGAAAAGTTGGCTGCAACAACGGGCCAAGTCATAGTCATGAATGTTATTTACTAAAGTCGTCCCATGATGTTCCTTTTCTGCTGAAATGTACAAAGCAAATCTAATTTCTTTGTTCTTTGTGATGGACGGTGATGTGACGGTGGAGTGCAGGGATATCCGACTTTATGATAGCAAAATCAGAAGCCCACGATATGATAACAAGTTCACGGAAGGGCACGGCAGTAGATTTCCTTTAGAGTTTTACATATAATCAAGCCCAGTTTTGCTTGCATGGTCCACTTCAAAAAAATCATTTCAATATCATTGTCTCCTCGATAGCGCAACTTTCGTCCTCTGAAGCAGTAAAAATGTAGCAAGATTTCGCCCTCGAGACTTTATTACAGAGATGAGGAATTTGATTTCCTATTGACAACTCTGCTTCATTAAAAAACAATGGTCATTTTTATGTAGTCAATTTATTTTAGTACATTTTAACTGACATTGTACTGCACAATAATCCAAGAAGAAAGAGAAAATGCATTAGACCGGGCATTTTATGCTGCAATGGCAAAAGCAAGTGCTAATTTTTTCCCTGTTAATTGACAAGCAGAATATTTTATGGCATTTGGCGGAACGGGCAAAGCACATACAAACAAAGGGACGGTGGTAAAGAATGTGTGCGCAATGATTGTGTGAAAGGAAGCTTGCAGAAAATTAGTAGCTGATACTTTTTTCCTTCTACATAATTTGGTGGTTTTATGGGGTGATAGTTTTGTGATCATGAATTGAGTAAACACAGATAACGAGAAGAGTTCGAGTATGATGAGGTGAAATGAAACCCGTTCCTTTAAACCAGTGCACCGAAAGGATTAAATTACATTCAGAATCGAGATACGGATTTTTGACTTGTGCATAAAATTCAAATTTTTCAGTGTCCTGCAGTACCTTAGTTCGGTACTTGTTACAAGACAAAAAATAGAGTGCGCATACATTAGGACGTGATGGAGCGTAATATATGGATACAAGACGGAGCAATCGTTTAAACTAACACGGGAACCGTACGAGGTGGACTTGCATGACAGTTTCATGATGAAACGAAACTAACAAAGCTGTTGAGATTTTCACATTAAAAGGTGAATATATTTATATGTGTGCAACTGCAGATTGAATGTTTATTTCGTTTGTTTCGAATTCATCTATTGTTTCTTGAATGCTTTTAAAAAATTGTGTAGGAGAATTTAAAATGCACGAGTTCTTTAAAATATTGTAAAATCGTTCTTCAAATGCGTAACATTTTGCCTGGCTCCCTCGTTAGCCTGACTTTGTTGCTGGTAATCAGTAGCAGCCAAGCTGTGGTGGAGGTTCCTTTGGTTGGACCTGAATTGGCCCAACGTTTTCCCAGTTCACAAATCAACTCAGCAATCATGATGATCCTGTTTGATGGGACCGGCTGATTCTTTTTCTCATTTTCATGTAATGTCAAATTGATGGTGAACACTTCCCCTCCTTCTTGCGTAACTAGTAACTACATACCTTGGCTTACGAAGAACTTCACTTCGTGCTACCATCAAAACGCATCACTTTGCGTCTTATGCAAACCACTTCACCTAACTTACTCGGACTGGTATTCGAAAAGATGGACATTTTACAGCTGTCCCATCTCAGAACAGGACGTTATTGGTTTGCCCAACTCTTCACTGATTCATTTTATCTGTCCCTAGTACGAGTACAATCCCATTGTATCTGTGCTAACATTTACCGCTTCTGCATAGAATTTTTTCATGCATTTTTTACTACTCTCTCATCCTATTCTCTCGTCGAGAGTCTCTGCTCCACTACATTTCGTTCTTTGTATAAACTAGGAAAAAGGTATTGGTTTTGAATATTAGTTTGTATTATTTATATGTATAATACTTCAAACTACACACATTATTATAGATCGTCAGCTCTCGCATACAAAAGTGCTGATTATCATTTTTCACATTATTCAATTGATTTACTTCAATGTTATTGTTTTTATTCATTGCTTTTCCTATCTTTTCTCCCTCTTACCCTCATGAATATTTTAACTAAACAAATTCGTGAAATTACCCTCTCCATCGTCTCCCCTGTACTCACTTTCAACTGTACATAGATTTGTAACATAACCAAGAAAAGAGCCCGCAGCGGTAATAGTAGCATAAGTGAAGGTTGTGCTTGTGCAACAAGCGAAAGAGATTTGGAGTTTTCGTAAACTGCGTCAGGAAGGAACTGTAATTATCAAAGTTTCACCGATCTCCCAAGCTGTCAACAGGTCATCACATCTCCTTGTAATTGAATATTGCACTTCAGTAATATATGACATTATAATTAGAAAAAATTAACCATTAACTCCCGATACGGTAAGCCACGATACTCACCTTTTCTGTTTTTACTTCTGCGGTTCTCATAAACTTTTGCAAATGAGAAATATTGTTTAGGCAATGATTTGCTTGCTATTAGAGTTAGTAGAAGTTTATATGCAATAAAACGACTTTCATCATGGCCATCATCATTAAATCATCACCTTTTGATGTAAATTTTGTGGACATCTCATCTGAGTCTGATTTTATTAGAACAGCTCAGGCAGGACATCAAGTGCATATTGAAAAGGCAAAAGAGAATGAGTTGAAATTCCTCCGTAGTCTGTCTCTCATAAATATTTTTGGAATTGGCTTTTCAAGGCATGGCTGAATTCTGAAGAAAGGGGATGCTAATGCTTACTTGGCACTTGGATTTAATGAATTATGGGAGAAGAAGAGGATAACACCAGATATTGAATATTATGCAACAGGAGCAAACTGGAGAAATTTGTAAAGTGACTGAAGTAATGTTGGGCAACCAACCTGCAGGAGGTAGCAAAGAAAATCAAAATATGACTGGCCGATTCAGTAAACGCACGACTTGTGAAATCTGCGTTTAGAAACATTTACTTACCTGAGCGCTGAATAGCAACAATATCGTAGCTAGTAGCTATAATTTTGCAGCACTCATCCGTAACAATTTTTATGGTTCAACACAGACATAAAAGACTGCAAAGCATTCGAATGGAAAATAACATTTACGTTTGGAGAGAAAAGAAATTCTTTGAAAGAGAGGGGCAACGTGAATGATACCCCAAAGGGTTACGATCAGTAAATAAGTTGAAAGTTTTTTTCTTACCTAGAGCGTGCTGCTATTTAACTATTTGCAAGGTATTTATAATTGAAAAAGGACACAACGAACTAAGGTCGGTAAAAACAGAGTGACATTTTGAACTGGGTAGTGAAGAACCCCGGGCGATCCATTGTTTATACCTAGAAATATCAGCGTCTGTGGTGACATGGGAATAGACAAGACAAGACAGGTTTGCAAATAATATAGTAAAAGGTTACAAATTCAAAGATAAAATACAATGCCCCTTCTAAAAGGGGAGTTGCAATAGCTCATTTTTGTTCAATAAAGAGTAGACATATATTTTTCTTGTCATTGATTTTTTACTTTTAGGTGAGTAAATCGGAAAAATTAAAATAGCAAAAAATACTTTGCACATAAAATCAGAAGCATGTGTGCAGAAAAAAGTCGTTTTAAAAGGCTGTTCCGCCATAATCAGTACATAACTGTAATGCCTGTACAAAAATTGTTTGCTATATTACAAATAACAAAAGGAAAATTTGCCGACCAACTTATTTTTTTACCTTTACATTAGGCGAGAAATTTAATGGCAGAAGTGAGAAGTGTTGAGCGCTTGCTGATTTATTCTGACTTGACCCCCTGAGATGGAGGAAATTATGTAGTCAACATGTGGCGTAAAGGTCAATCGGAATGGGTTATAAAAAGACAACAGGAATACAATAACGTACAAATTATTGCACATATATGGCATATAAATGCTTTCTTCTACAAACCTGGTGAGGATTTAAGGTTTCGACTCGCAAACAATTGACAGAAATTATCCTGCTTTGCAAAATCAGCATTAAATAAGACCATTGCATGGGGCAACATGAAAAATTAAGTCTAGATACGGTCGGTATTAAATATTATATTGCTTCTTTTGCGATACACAATTCATTTCTTCCTAGTACCACTCACCACATATTCTGAGATTGGTAGCAACTGCGTGGAGCGTGTTATGCCCAATTGGAATCCCACCCAAGTATTATATCACACATGTCAAGCATCAAGTGAACAAAGGACGGCTTTGGGCGCGATAAACTGCTCATTATTGCACTTTGCAAAATCTCGACGAAGGAAAGCCAAGAGTGCCACTTGTGCCACGTTCCATTGTCCAGCCGACATACCGCCAAGAGATTGGAAGATTACTGACTTGTTTGTGTAGAAAATCATCACGTACGTATTCCACAGTACACAATATTGCAGGATTAGACTAGCCACCTCCTCAGCATAGTGGCTGATCTCAACAATCTTGCGTCTTGCCGTATACCAGACTGTTGGCAGAAGATTTTACAGCGGTTTGAAAGATATGCTGTGTGAATAATAGATATAATGTGTGTAATGTATGTATCTATTTAGGATTGAGCCTCCCACCGAGAAGAACATATCACACCGATATTATTTTTGGAACCCCTAATACATTTTGCTGCTGCCTGTTGCCACAAATCCTTGCTCCAAATGGTGCATATGAATATACGGGGTTGGCAAAATAATGTAGCCTATGATGCAGTGCGAAAATGAGCAGGTAAGTCTGCGATTCGTTATTTCGTTTCAGGTTCATTGCCGCCAGCGAAACGTCATACATAACAACGCACGCTTTTTGCAAATATGTGGCTAAGTTGTTGGATAATGCGGTAAGCCTGAAGGCATCTTGCATCCCTGTTTGTTGATCGAAGTGCTTTCTCGTACATGTTTAATAATTCGCGACTATTGGCAATGCATAAAAGGATCTTGATAAACTGCAACAATGAGGTTTTGCAACTTCGCAAAATTCAACATGGAGATCCAACATAAATTTCAACATGGAGTAGTGGCAAAATACAAATGAAAATTTTTGCGAAAACCATACAAGAAATGTTGTTATTCAATTTTATTCATTAGCCGAAAAGTGATGTAGTAATTTGGAGTAAGGTAAATACTTTAGTCATTTTATTTTCACACTTTACTGTCATTTTACTGTAGAATATTCAGTTCATTTTAATGATAACTACTATACTAAATTGAAATGAAAGTAAACAGTGTCCAGAGTAGTTTGATTAACACTCCGAAACTAAAAGTTTTGCAGTATACAAAACAAAATTAACAACAATTATTCATTTTTCCAGCAGCGCTTCCATTGCTTCGGTTTAATAACGGCTGAACATACTTAATTTAACCAATATGTAATAAACAAAATAAGGCTATTTCACTTCTTTTATGCCAAGTGAAACAAATGTTTATATACATATGCATTTAATATTTAATTGTTATTTTGCCTATGTATGTTTCTTGTATCATAGGTTAAGGAGATGCATATTACCATTGAAGAATTTAATCTTACAAAATATTAACAGCCTTTGTAATTGCTAATTTAAATTTTGTTTTAATTTGATTCGTCTATACTCTATTAAACCATTTTGTTATGTGTGTTACTTGTCGAAGTATCCGAGTCAAATCAAATATCTTTTCAAAACGTGTAACGGTTAAAGCACTGGTTCTAACTATTTTGGTTAAATTAAAGTCATGCAATCATTTTCTATTGTAATGAGATTTCACAAAATATTTCTGCTACAAAGTAAAAGTATCAACGTACTGTTGAACGTTAAAGGTCGACTATAGTCGCTGAAGTTAAATATTTTTCAATCGTCTTGTCAGTTGTAAAAGTTTGGAAGTGTTCTTAATTATTCTGTATCTTAAATTAACAATTCAAAATTTAAAACAGTAATTTATTAATAACTGTAACGCTCAGTTTATTAATTCATTGTGTCGGGTCAACCGGCAATATTTCTTCGTGTCCTTTCAACATTTCATGGTTTCAGCACGGGAAAATGGGAATATATCATATTCTCTGTTGCATGAGACCAGCCTAGTAGCACTAAAATTGGGGGGAAATGGGTGGACCAAGGTGAGTTTTTAATTTAAGTGGGGAACTTGTGTTTAATTACATCCAATTTTACGGCTATTTCTTTTCATTCTTTTCTTTTTCGTAACTTTACCACTCAATAATGGCAATAAAAATTATTTAATGGCGGTAACGCAGGATGAAATTTAAGGATTTTTACGTTGTAATAAACCCTCGAAAATGCTTAGAAATATGCTGTGTGGGTTTTCAAGTCAATTAGCGAAAGACTTAAATATTGGTACAATGCTACCGAATTGACATATCCGAGAAACGAATTTTACAAATTGTTTCCAGATTTCTTTCTTCACTTTGAATTCATGCGAACGTTGCTGTCTGAAATGAAATTCGTAAATTGGTACATACACGCCAATTTGCCATTTGCGGACCGGTTAAAATAATAACAATGGTTTGTGAGAAAAAGTAGCGGGATTGAATGGACGGTTGAGCAGAGAAATTACACACTAAATAAATATGTTGCGATTTAAGGATTTAATGCGCGATTTAAGCCACATAATAATTCTCTCAAATTAAGCTTAAAAAGTAATAAAGGCAGTTGTAACATCTAATTTTGCAAACCAAATATTTCCTGGGGTATTTTGACTCAAAAAAACGAATTTCAGCTATCCGTTTGTTTTTTGTTTAAAGGTTTCTATGGATGGTGTACTTTAACGTATTTTTTCATGTACATACAACGTAGCAAGAATTGGCATGTTCTACAAGAACTTTATTGTACGTAACAGACTTGGTAAAACTATTTAACTTTTGTTATTTTCATTTTTCTCTAAATAACATACCAATTGCAAATTCGCGGTAGGAACAATTTTTAGAAAACACTTATTAACGACTGCTTCATGCAAAATTGAAGTTTACAGACTCCACCTAATACAGAGAGTAGTGACAACCTAGGTAGACGTCAATGTAATGCGGGTAATATTTTCTGCATTTGGAAATCGATTAATAGTTAATTTTTATAAGCAGAGAACTTGGAATGATGTATCAAGTAATGGATAGGTCGCTAAAATTTAAATGTCTGCCCAATTCAAAGCAACTTAAAGTTACTCATAGAGACCGGCTTCTATATCCGATTTGCCCTTTCAGCCCTCGACTTATTAAAAAGATGACCTTCGGATTGATGATTGGCGTATAATTAAAATATTGGTATACGAGTTTGAAATATTGTTCATAAAGAAGTATACCACAGCAATAATTTCTGGGAGAAAACAATAAAGTTTTGAATGTTACTAAAGTAGTAGGTAAATACCGTGTGTTGTAAAAGATTATTGTTTCACAAAAAGTTTCACAAGTTCTTCCAAATTAAGTAAATTGTACAGAAATTGATGAACATTTATTAATGCTCAATGTATTTTAATCACAATTCTCCCTTTTGATTTAAAAAATATATTTGATTCCACGTTACTGCTAATTTATTATCTGATACACCGTTATTTTATCCGATTGCAGATTCTTAAATAAATGTCGAATTTTCTCATTCTTTGTAATACAGATCTTGTTATGGATTTTTACTTTTTAAAAACCCAATTGTGAAGAATTGTGTGATGAGACGCTATAAAGTTTTATCGAGAGGAGAATTAATATTTCGTATTAGAAACAAAAATTGTGAATAATTAATATTAATATTATTGCCCATATTAATATTATATCATAATACATTTTGAGACACTAATGTTAAATATGTACTTCTGCTTTTCTAATATAAAGCTGACACGCAGCTTTAAATAAGTCCAGATGAAACTTTGTATTTTCAGAGACTGAAAATGCACGAAAATGACATTTATTGACGGATATTCAGTGATCCATAAATTGCAATTGAAGACTTAAGTAACCAAGACTTTATTTTGTTGTTGTCGATCAGTATTTTCTTTCAGCGTTTAAAAAACAACTTTAAGAAAATACCAAACCAATTCCTCCGACATCCCTTTTTTATAGTTAAACCACGGATAGTTAACTCCTTAATCTAGGTTACCTAGACAAAGCCGCAGATTTAAAGACATATTTTGTACCCACAATAGAGTACCTTCGATTAAGCAGGTTTGAACTTTGTTGTCAGTCGAGGGGATGCGATTTTAATGTTGAAAAAGTCATTAAAAAGCAAGCCACATACCAGTGCGACGTAAAGCGAGCCCGCATCAAAACATCTTCCATCTTTGTCTTTTATTCGTCGTAAATTAAAGTGGAAGCTCACAAGCCGACACTTGCAGTGGGGTCCGCAAACATGGAGCCAGTTACTTTCAAGTATCTCCTTTCTTTCATTAACTCTTTCGTTCGTATTATATTTTCTTTCACTTCTCCTCAACTTTTTGAGAATGAGATAGAGCTAACCACTGAATGATTTCATGAATGATAATGACAGGCATATATCAAGTTCAAGGGGTCACAAATGGGGAGCAAGGTTCAGACCATGCATCGTATCTCTCTTCTCCCTTTCAACTTGATTCAATTTTACGCTCCTGTTTCTCTCCATCGTCTTGGTTCAGCTTCCACGCAAACACCAAGAATGCATCAACAAGAAAACGAGTTGTTCAAGAACGAAACAAGATCAACTTGAGAATCTTAACTTCTTTTATGAACGGGAATTGAATCTTCCACAGAATTTATCAATGGACCAGTATCATCATCATCGTCATCACCGTACTCATCATTGGCGGCTGTTGGTCACTTGATTCATGTGCACGGTCACCCATTATCCCCCTATATCATTATGTAAAGTAGAAATGGAAGTTTTATATAATTAACTCCAGTCGTATATATTAACAGTTTCATAGATGAGGTAATGAGTGAAACAGATTTTCCCCAGAGGTACTTCGACGCTGCTTGCATTCATGCACTATGACTAAATTGTACTTTTGATCTGTTATAACCAATAAGTATATCGCACTATTAATACTGCATTTTGCTCCTCATAAGATAGGAATAAATAGTGGAAAACGACGCGTTCAGTTTAGTCATTCAAGTTTCCAAAGAAGCATTACAGAGGAATAAAAAAGTCGGTGCAGCATGCATAGGTTAAATCAAGTTTACCCTCTGATAGAAAAATTTGTTCGCGTCTTAGCTGCTGCTGTTGTGCTCAAAGTGAACTGCACGAAAGATGAGAGCGTATTCGATTGATTATATGCCACTTGTTCATTAAACAAAGAGAGAAATATTCCTCGAGACTGATATGATGGTGGACCATGAAGGTATGCGATGCAACCCTTTCTCACAACAGCGATAATAATGCGCAACATTGTTTGTAAACGTACCCGCTTAAATCTCTAAAAACTAGATATCTTCAATAATTTTCCAGCACCGGCAATTCCAGTATTTATATATCTAGCTCAGTGAGGACGATGATGATAGTCCCATGTAAGAATGAAAAATAAAGAATGAAAATGAAGAAGAAAAAACAAAATTTGAGTATACGATGATGCTTCTTGTTGATGTGTGAAGAAGGGTCGTTTCTGTACTCAGCCTTGTACATGCCCAATAGATTTTGATCTTGCCCCGGAGAGGAACAAGCAAAATGAAGCAGTGGAAACGGCATAAAATCCTGACTTCTTTCTTACTTCTTCTGCCAACTCTTTTTCATACCTAACATGCCACAATTCATCCAGCTATTTTATACATAAATATACAACTACAAGCAACAAAAAGTGCCAAAGGAACACACGCACAGTGATGGGACATATATATTTTTTCTCTATGCCACATGCGTACACGAAGCAACATGAAATCATGTTTCTACAGGCAGAGACACAAGGAAGAAATCTGACTTCTTGCTCGATCCCTTCTTCTTCAAGATATGATAATAATGTTTTCTATCCTTCATTTTCACCTGCTATTTTATCTGGATTTCTACACATTATTTCATAATTCCCTTCCGAACCATGTACATTTAACGAAATGAGGAAAAAACTTCTGTGTTCGAAACTGGGCACAAAATTGTAATCAAGTTTAATCAATGGTGATACGTATAAATACTAAGTGCACAAATACGCTTCTCTCTTTTTTCTGTTGATTCGTGATTTCACTTTCCCACTTTCGATTTATAATCACCATTTGATTTTTATTGTTATATAGATCTTTCCTCCAGGCATTCCATAAGTCTGGTGAGCAGGCAGGCCGGCAAAAGCCAAGAAGACACGTAGAAACTATGCAGGAATAGATTTGTTGTTATTATCCCTCCTTTCTTTGTTCATCGTCGCATCATATCTTCGCCATCATGATCATCATCACCGCCGACACCATCATCAGAGATTGTGCTCTGTTCCCTTTTGGGTCCCGTATAAACAGCAAGAGTAGAACCTCAGCGTAATAAAATCCTGCCTCCACGCATAGGTCAATTTTTACGTGGTGCTTTTTATGACTACTGCCTCTACCTTTGTTTCATCTTACTTTGTTACTTTTCAATTGATCTTTGTTGTTGTACGGATATAAGCGGCTCCACTCCAAATGGCAAGCCTGAAGCTGCTAGTTTTATAGCTTTGCTCACACCACTTCGTGGCACCTACATTCTCGCAGTATGAGCCATTACAAAAGAAATACAGAGAAATAAAGAAAAATGAATAATTTACTTTTACTCTCATGAGTCTTGTCTTGATTGACATTAAGTGGAATTTGCGAGTCAGAGAAAGAAATGGCACAGGATGATCACTAAAGTTATTATTATGACTTTGATATGCAAAAACTGGAGTCAGTTGCTGACTGTCAAAGCAGTTATGGTAAAATCGTTCTCGAGATAACAATTAATGTCTACACGAAACGCTAAGAAGTCAAAATTAGCCGACAGTTATGAGAAAAATCAATTAGAGCTGTGCGGAGTCTGAACTTTGCTGGTTTTGATTACTTTTAGGCCAAAGCCACAATTATGAAACTACTCCAGACAGTGAAATTAGATATGCATGGCAGTTAGAATTTCTACATGATGCACTCGTCATTATTACTTTCAGCGTGAGAAATAAGTAGAGAATGAATTTAATATAATTGTGGAGCCACTAGGATTTTTATTTCTAATGATGAGTGCAGTTGTGCATATTATTATTCATTAGTTTGCCCCCGTCTAGTCTTACTTTAAACGAAACGCCACATTATTTTAAACGTAGCAGTGGGTTATCAAACGATTTGCACTTTATTTGCAATATTCTTTACTGTCGCTCGTACATGTAGGTAAGTTGACAATTATGCTGGTAGAATTGGTAAAAAGTAATAGGCTGGCATGATGTCATCTCCGTAAAAGTTAAACTCTTGCCAAGGTTTAATGCTCACTTCATTTTAAATAGCCAGTGATAACTAAACAGAAGGCAATGGAATAAACAACTTTATAGGACGAGTGAAACACATCTAGACATTGACACATACGACGTGAAATTAATTCAACACCAACATGTCAAGTATCAGTGTGCGGATAGCGTGACAGAAGTGCGGAGTTGAATGAATCATTTTCTCTACAAATTTATACATTTTATTTACCTGATAAGCCATGACGGAAGGCGACAGACGACTTTGCAAAAGCATTAATGTGCCATAATATTTACTTAAGGATCATTATCATCACTTTTTGATATTTGAATTACTTCTTGAGCTTGATGATTGCATCCAGCTACTTAACACTTTGCTGAACTCAACGAATGTAAAAGCAACCTTTTGCTCAAATTTCCTTCTAAAAATAGAATTGCATACTTTTACTGGCTCCATATTTCTGTAATTATAAATGCACTATTAGACAGACATGTGAAATTTGAGTTGAAAGAGATTTGAAACGACTTGGAATAACGTGAGAACGAAAGTTCGGATGTACTTTCTCAACCATTCTGTATGAGTCAAAATTATTTTAATGGAGAACTGAAAATATTGTGAATGTAAAAGGTTTGTGATGATTTGTTAATTTCACTACCTATTTTTTGTTGCCGCATTTTTTTCATTCCGATTGCTACTAAGTACGACCGACGAATCGACCCTCGTCATCTCTGTTCGTCATAATTCGCATGTTTGCCTTGTTTATTTTCGCGAAAATAGATTCCCTGCCGATTGAAGTCATTAAAGAGGCCGTAAATAATATGTGAGAAAGAAAGGCATGTCTGTATTTTGGAGGTTCTTTTGTATTGGCTTTTTCTCTCCAGTTCATTGATAAAAGTACCCAACGCATATTTGCAAATGTTTTTTTTCTTTTGTACAAAGTGGCTTTCATTCACCATTGTGAAAATTGACATGGTCGAAATGGACACGATGCCTACAGGCTAAATACAGTTGGTGGGGAAGAATGAAATACCTGGTTTTCGGCAGTCTTTGCTTCATTCTTCAATATACAGCGAAAAATTCCTTAAATGTAATAAAAATAAGAATTGACTCACTTAAACAAAAGTTTCGACCATTCATTTGAAATGAAAGAAAAAAATGAATGTAAAAAAATGTAATTCTCTGGATTCTCTCTGATGCTTCCCCCAATATACCTTTATGTGCCGCTCAACATCGCTGTTTTAGAAAAACAATAAAAAATCGCATCTCTCAATGTACCTTAACAATGTGTCAAGGACAAGGGTAAGTACATCTGAAATTATCGCAAGCTCAAACCTACAATTTGTTTATTCCGTGTGAGGTTGATTGGAATTGTTTTTTTCTGAACATAAAATTCAGACAGTAAAATGACATTCCTCACTTTACACAAAAAGCAATTACAATTACAGTGTGGAAATTAACAAAACACAAGACCCTACTATCAAATCTCCGTTTTGGGGATGGAATTTGTAATTGAAATTTAAAAATTCAAATTAAAAATCGGCTAGTTAAATTTTTAGCATGCTATTTCTTCTTCAGTGTGGCCTTGGTTATAAACGTTTTGTTCTCAAAACAAATCAGAAAGAATCGAAGGGGCTGTTTGGTAATTTTAAGTAACCAATTCACGCTCGGCGCTAATAAATATAAATCATAGCATTCCGTTGCGGTTGTGACTTTAGTATGATTCGCTTAATCGTACCTTCTAGGTGCGAAAGCAACAGTAAATATTTATGGTAATAAAATAACTTTCTCACAACATTTACTCTTTAACATGCAAATTGCCTGATTTCAGTTAGACATTGAACCTATTTTCAGTCCCCTGATGTTTGCAAGTCGGAGGACCTGACTTGAGCCTCATAAAGTATGAAAACGATACGCCGCGTCTTAGTTTATAGCGTTACTCGTTTTATTTATTGATGCTTTTTCAAAATATATTGACTTAACGTTTTTAACAAATCCACCTGCTTCGCTTGCCATAGAGATAAAATTACTTCATTGGTTAATGGCATAAAGAGACTACGCGATAACATCATTAAAATACTTATCCGAGACTGTATTTGTTTCCAGTTAACTCGTCATCCACTGCACATTAATTTTATGAATGCGTCAAGAGTGACAATCAAGAGGAAAATATTCACGGTCTGATCAAGTTTTAAATTGCATAGTTGAAAAAGAAGAAGAGCAACAATCAAAGACACATGTAATAGGCTGAAGAGAAAGAGACCCTTTGTTCTTGTCATACGAAGTATTACACAAGAAATGTATTTTAGGAGGAAGAAGGGATCACACCACTGATTTAATCGTTTTTTCCTTCGGACGGAACTTTGCCATGCCATAAGATATGTTCAGTACACATCATGGTGATGTGCAACAATTCCAACAAAAGAATAAAAATTCCTGGGAAGTCGAGAAGTGAGAAAAAAGAGAAATAAATGAAATAAGACTCAGCCAGGCTCAAACTGACTTTCTACACCGCTCAAATAATAATAATAATAATCATAAGACGAATAACAAGAATTCTATTTTCTCTGCTAAGAACTCCTGGTTGTAAATGTATAAAGTATGTTAGAAAAACACAATTTGTTTACGAAAGAACGTATCATCTATTTTGTTGTGTAGGAAAAAACTGAATAAGGCTCGTTTTAGATATGTAAGATTGCTGTGGTGGGGTCTATAAGAACAGAAGAATGACCGACGCGACGACACAAAGAGAAACCTGCTGTAACAAGGAGTGAAAAAGGTTCGCAGCGATAATAACACCGTCAACCTGCTGCTTGTATTTCTTATTTACGCTCCATTGGAAGTTCCTTGTACCTTAAATGTCTGTGTGCAAGTGTGCACTTCTTGCGGGGCTGTTATAAGAAAGTGAAGTGATAACAACAAAAAGGTCTTCTACTGTTTCAGGGTCACATTTAAGAGATCCTCTTATCTGCAACAATGAAGATTCCAAAAAGTTAAAGCACACAAGTAAAACTATGCGCATACAGTCCACACCGCCGGTGGTGCTGCTTCGGTGAAGGAAACTAAAACTCATTTCTGGGGTTTGCAACAACGGGGCAACACCACTTCGATTTCTTGGAACCTCGTTCCATCTCTCAAGCCATCAGCTCTTGACGTCAACAAGTGCCTATCCTTAGCTGGTGTGGCAATAGATTGAAGGGTACTTTATTATTACAGGCATATTGTAAATGAAAGATTTTGGGATGCGCTCTGAAGACAGTAAAAAGAGGAAATTTAGAATAGAGCTAAGCCCTTATTCACACCAACGCTCAGCGCTGGAAATAAAGCAACGAAGAGGAAAGTAAACCACCTCCTGGAGACGACGAAGAAGAACGAATCAGTGTGATATTGGGATAGGCAAGATGTGAAAATGCTAAGGCACCACCTCTGCACATCTCTGCCGATATCAGCCAAGTCATCACATCACCATCATTATCATTATAATTCAATATAATCCTTGCTGTCTTTCGAGATACTTCGTTTCAACTGGCTTCTTCACAGCCACTTGATCCTTCGTCATTATCATCTAAGTAGCTTTGAAAAGAATGCAATGCGATGGAGCGGTTGGACACGCACGGGTTTAAGAAAAGAAAGAATAAAGGAAAAATAAAAATTAAAGGAATGCATCTTTCGTCGGCGTCATCATCTTCAGCACCAGTTTAGTTTACATCATTACTGTACTTTGCACACGGGATCTATATCTGATTTTCATACTCATTTTTTTCTACGAAAGTACAAGTTAACTATCAGTAATCTACATATCTCCGCAAGCCCTTAGGAAGAATTTGGCTAGTTAATTTTGCATTATATTTGCATAGAGCAAAATTGTCAGATTTTTAAAAGACCACACAATAAATTATAATGTTGAAGAAACATCTAGATTAGCTTTCCATATAAAAATTGCCTTTCTGATGCCATGCAAGCTTACTATTTTCGACTGAGGAGTGAATATACAATGTATCAAATTATCATAAAGCTGGTAGACGAAGAGATCTACTGCACAGGAACCTGAATGAGACAAAGGATCATTGAAAAAATTAAGAGTTGTTATTGCTTGATAAACATTACGTCTATAATTTTTATTCGGGCCCTAAAACCAGTTACACATATTTTCGTAAAACTATCTTTGCCAAGATAGATTAGATTAAGTCATTCATTGGGCGTTTTTAGTGGCTGTGCAAGCACATTACCGTCAAATTATTATTTTTACCCGAATACAGAATGACATTGCTAGCATATGTATGAATAGTTGATACAGATTGTATTTTGTACAATGTTATTAAGATACCTGTCTTCAAGTAGCCGATAATTTTTATGCATGATAAGTTTAAGTTTAGTCGGTTAAAGCCAGGTGTGAAATTTGATAAATCTATTTTTAATGCCAACTGCAGGTACCTTAAAAATTCTACTCAAGCATGTATCGATTCGGACACCTTAACATTGTTGCATTTTAAGGACGAATCTAACTTTTGATATGAATGAATGAACCGGTAACTCGACTCAATTATCTACTTATCTCCGTCAGTATCACAAGTTCGGCTAGTAAAATGAACAATTCACCATTTACAATGTTATCCTAGGCATTCCTCACATTTACCAATGCACTACTAAAACTAAATTTTATGGCTGAGAATGAAAAACAAAACATTTGGAGTTGATGTAATTCTGTATCTATAGGTACGTATTTAAAATATTATGTGGTATTCTGTTTTTCAATTTTTTTGCTTCGCCCAGTCGTATTGGATTTTCAATTATATCGACTCATAATCTGATTTTGCTTTTCAAGGATGGGGGAAGGAGAAAAGTGTAAATGACCATTTCACTGAAAATCAATGAATGAATGAGTCAAACCACGCAAGGCTTGTGACGAAGGAGCAGCAGAACACGATCATCATAATAAACACTTGTACATAAAATATTCATATTCATATAAAGTCAAGAAAGAGAAGATCAGATTGTTGATACTGATGACATTATGACCAAAGAGATGTCCAATGTCAATATTAGTTAATTCCTTTTTACACCCTCTCCAAGATCCACTCCTCTTCGCAGTAAACGAAAGAGCTGTCAGTGACTAATTTCATCCACTCCTCTATTCACAATCACAATAATTCTTCTCCAACATTACTCACAAACATATAAAATCCTATTTCAGTTTTGCTTCCACTGCTACTTAAAGCCGGTTATTGGCATAATCAATATGTGAGCAAAGGAAGAAAGAATTTTTGTGTAGATATTCCAACTGGTTAAATGGAAACTGGCAAGATTATTGTTTTACTTGAGCAAATTACAAGTCTTATGAATTACTCAATACTACGTTATCTTATCTCTGCGATAATTAAGTTGCTGTGTGTATAAACTCCGCTATGATAAAATGCAACAAAACTGATAACATGCCTTTTATATCTCATGGGATGGTATTTAATTAAGACATTGTTTTAAGTGTGAACTAACATAAAAGAAAACAAATTGCAACTCAGTTGAAACCACTGTGTGATGACAGGAGACACGAAGAACACACGTGGTTGAATTTCATTATTCGAAAATCAAACCCATCCCTTGACTGTGTATTGTCAACCGCGGGTATCAATGATTCGGTGTATTTCGCATGCCTGTATTTACTGTGCATTTGCCAAGAATCGGCGAGCCAAATGCACATCTTATGATGAAAGCGCAAACAATGGACTCCGAGCAAGTAAATCGCACTTAGAGATCCGATCCGTGTGTGATTGATTCTTTGCAACATTTCTCACGCTTTGTATAACAACAAGCCCGGCGTTCCTGCTGCATTCGTTTCATTTCTGTCAAATGATGATGTCAGTCGTACTGTCGTCGGCACCACTTTCAACAATTTTATTGCAAAATTTTTGTTGTTGGCTTCAGTAACATGAGCTCACATTACAAAAGCAAGAATGTGTACAAACACCGTTTAGACATTAATGTAAATAATGTGTAACATTTTTTTGCTTCGTCTGTCTCTAAAATAACTGCGTACACATAGCAAAGTAGTCAGTCTCACCTATGTAAATATTTCTTTATAAAATTCCAAACTAAAATGAGTAGGGTTGGCAAACAAACAATGATGTTGGACTTTTGTTCTCCGCTACAAGAATTGAAAAGTATGTTTGTACAAACTGCCGAAATCCTTTGTTTTCACCTCATGTATTTAAGTCAAAGAAAGTGTTGTTAGTGCCGGCAAAGACGTGAGACATCACTTTGCAACATTAACCTGAGCGTAGCAAAAGTTAATAACAATGTGTTTAAGGAAGACCTTCTCTTTGTTTCTGGTCGATTATTGTAATTTTGGAAAATACCACAGTTTGCGGTCATTTGCAAGAAGCTGTGTACGAAAGGAACTGTCTGTTCACATGTGGGCAACCGGCGTTCCTTTGCTTGGTCCTTGCTTCTATCATTTTTAAAGGAAAACGTATTTGCATTGTGCGAAGCTGTGACTAAGCAACTAGTGTCATAATAATTAAATTGACACTGGTGAACATCAAACAACTCTTTGAAATCAAATTTGCCCTAAGAAAAAAGGTGAAACAGAGGGGTTTGATGTTTTTTGTTTGCAGGTTACAAATAGGTATTATGCTTGAGCTTGATTCAGTTTGATGACTGCGAAATACCGCAAGGCTTTTAGTGTCCATTTTGATAATGAATAGTTTTGCTTAAAACATACAACTTCTGCAAAAGTACAAATGTAAATACTCGATAAGTACACGATAAAGTGTAAGTGTCAAATTCTTTGGAAGAACAAATTGACAACAAGGCAAATATTGGAAGCATGTAATGGAAATTACATGTACAAAATTGAACATATACATATTTTTTTAAAAAAATACATACCTTCGGAAGCAAATATTAACCAGCAAATGGGGAAAATACCTTGATATGATATGAGGAATTTCTACGCTACCTGCTAATTGTTTTGCAAGCAAAAATGTTTTAGTTACTAAATGTAATCTTTCTTCAAAAGCTTTGTAACCAAGAAAACCCAAAGAAATGCGAAGTCATTATCGGTTAATGAAATTGAAACTTTCAAATAAAGCTGGCCACCAAATTTACAATAATAATCTGCATTCCATTCTCAATGAAACGAAATGTGCCCACGTAATCATCGTCGTCTCGCAATAATAATAAACCTCATTCTAATTGAGGCTACCCAAACCGTAACGAACCTCAAGGACGGATTCCTACCGACAAGGATGGATCCAATGTTATGATACAAAGCTCTCCGAGACACAGAGCAGATGATGGGAGGCAAGAGATGAAAAATAATAATCATCGTAATAAGGTAAGTCGGGATTGAGATTGGAAGTTATATCTAATATGGGCTTCAGCTTCTTCTTCTTTCTTACCTCTGCCTTTTTTATGCCACGACATAATCGATCATCTTCTTGTGTGGGTATCCACAGGAGTACGTTTTGGAATTCGGAAGAGTGTTATTAAGGGACGATGGGAAGAGTTTGAGAGGAAAATAGAAGCAAGCTCAGACTCTTACCACAGGTGAAGTAATTTCGATAGAGAAATAATAAAAATAAATAAATAAATAAAAAGAACATGAAATTCTGACTTTTCTGCGGTATTTTACGAGAACTAATACAAACGCAGAGATCAAAGCCACTTCTGTATAATAATACTCAAGTAAATGAAGTCACTGCTCATTCCTCAGGTTGAAAAATTCTGTGCCATGTTTTCTTTTCGTTTGAGCGTTTCTTCTGTAGTCGGAAATTATTCCATTTCTTCATGGTTATCAATACCAATGCGTTTCGAACTCAACGAATTAGAGCTACAAATCAAAAGGGCAACATCAGAAGAAAGCAGCAAAGTTTGTTTCGTACTTTCTGAACAAGTTGTTAGTTTGTAGCATTCCCTCTCATTTCTCTTTTAATATTTTATTATTAGACAAGTTACGTACCTTTCTTATCACACATCACTTTACTTAAATGAACCCTCAATTCTCATCTCATTTCTTTCAAACAGGCATTCATCAAAGTTTTTCTTGCCATCCAGCCAGTCAGTCAGTTTAGTCATCCAATCTGGAAATTATTGTTAATCACAGGAGCTGCTTTCTGATGGAACAGACCTACAAGTTACCTATTTAAAATCAAAGTTAGTTTCGTTCATGTTGATCATCAACATCATCATCGTCAGCCAAACGAGACGGAATGTTTAGTCTATTCCATACTCCATTATTACATATTGTTAACGACCTTTACAGAAAAAAATAAGTGAGGTAGTAGTTCAAGGGAATTTTATCAAAGGAATTAAATGCAAGAGGATGAAATTTTCAGGAGGGAAGTGAGCAACACGCCACAAGACCGAGTTCCAACTACCACTGTGGAGCAGCGATATAAAAAATAAGAATCAAATCGACATGGTTCTTACATGGATATGCACACATACGTCCAACTAACACGGCATTAGCCATGTAACAATGAAAAGAGTACGTAATGTACAAACAATGTAATGCCTGATGAAAGTAAAAAATCTAAATATAAAATCAAAATGCATTATTTAGTTTTTTAGTGAAGCAGAAGAAGGGTTTCTCTTTTTACAAATTCTTTGCCCTCACACACAGGTAGCAAAAATCTATGGAGGCAATCATTATATCGTATAGGGAAGGAAGCATTTTGTAATATTATCATTTTTCTCTCACCAGTCCTCTCTTCCAGCCTGTTACTGCATGAATGTTCTTGAAGACTACTGATGTATTGTTTACTGCACAAACTACTGCGCATTATAAGACAGTAAAAAGCTTCCACATTCTATTAAAAAGCGAGAGCGCTCTCTTCTCACTTTTTTCATCTTTCGCCTTGACTTGTACAATTTCATGATGACGGAAAAGGAACGAGGGGTAGGTCGGGAGTCCACTCACATATCACATAACTCATGATGCAGCTCACGAATTCCATTGTCTCGGACAAGCTTTTGTGTGGTAGGCTCTGGCATCGTCAGAGCCACTACTGGAATGACTGGCAAGAAGTGATAAGTATCACTCCACTTAATATTTCTCTGCAACAAATGCCCTAATGTAAGCCATTTGTCCGCGATAATAGGAAGAATCTTGGAAAGGAGAAAAATACTGGTGTACATTAGCTGCAAATGAGTCTTTAAAAAGTTAATGTGTTATACGTTTGTGGTAATGTAAATAAATACAAAAGAATTCCTCTGCAGTCATAACGCTCACAGATCCGTCCATTACAACACAATTCCTTAAACCCTTTTCCGAAATGAAATGAGTGGCATAACTTTTTATTATGGGCTAAGCGGAATCGTGATTTATATGAAAATCCGTCCTCAGGTCTTCGGTCCAGCCTTTCCACATCGTTTACAGATTTGGCTACTGCTGCTGCGGAAGCTCGTAAAGGAAAAGTCGAAATTCAGTGTGAAGGATGAAGAAAATATCATAAGATATATATGAGTAGTAATGTCCTTCTCGACTACATTTCAAGAATATTCCAAGATATTAATTTTGGAACATTAATAAAGCTGCAGATAAAAGATAGAAAAGTGGAGGATGCCAATTCTGCGACTAATATACGAAGTAGCATTTTTAATGCAAATACGCATAATGGAAACGAAACAACAAACATCCGTTCATATATAGGTGATTAATGCTCAGCACAATGCAAATACGTGTAAAATATTCAAAATATGGATGTTTATATTAGTATTCGATTGCATATGCTATGAGATTGCATGTACATGTAAGTTGTAAGTACTCTGATGAACAAAGCATGGCAGTCCCCATGCACTGTGAAAATCCAGCAAAAATTTTCACAATTGCCTTTGCCTCTCGCCTTCACTTTTTCCCTACCCTATTCCATCCAGCTCATATCTTCTTTCGTCTGGCTCTGGCTCTGGCTATGTTGCTGATAAAGAAACAGGTCAGTAAACAGCAACCGAGACCAAGCTCTCAAGCTCTCAGAAAGCTGAGATAGGAGTGGAGCTGCGTTGCCACTGTTCTGGTAGTGATGGTCCAAACCTCGTGGAGAACGGATCTCTCTTCTCTCTCTCACTCTTCGGCTGGTTGAGAATACGTTTCGACTCACGAAACAGTGACAATTTAGAGCGTAGTGCAAGTTGTAATTTCCTATGAAATTACAAAGTAGGTCAATAATTTGAATTCTTACTTGCTTGTCCTATTACATACTTGTAACTCGAGTTTGTCGTTCAGTTAGAAATTCGTATAATATTTTGAAGGATAAGTATCGTGTGCCAGACTCTGAGAGCAGTGAAATCAGTGTTGTACTTTAGTGGTGATGCAAAGAAGTTAAAGCTATTAAGATCTACTTGATTGCACTTGGTGACATTTTTATACTCTGACTGTATACAAAATGGCCCATCTTTTAGCTTGTTCAGAGGAAATGATGGAGGAGTCTCCAGACTTGGACAGTGAGATCGCGTCGAAAATTCGCGAAAAAAGGCTTTTGTCTGCTCAGCTAGATTTCTCACGAGTTCAGCCACAACTGGCTTTTGCAGATCCCAACGTGGGCAATGATCCTCGAGTGTTTCAGTCAATGCTTCGAATGGAGGAGGGTCAAGTTACTGTTCCCAACTACTTTAAAATAGTCCAGGATGATATCACCCCCATGATGAGAAACGCTATCACTTTGTGGATGTTTGAGGTAAGAACCCATTTTTAAGATTCAAGATACCCCGGCGCCCCGTTTTTCATCTTTGATTGATACCCCCGATTAAAAATCAGCTTCATTCTTTCTATTTTGCTTGCAATGCACAAATGTAGTCACCATACAATATTAAGAATGTCCTATCAAACAAAACAAATGCATTTTCTTGTCCAGGTATGCGAAGAGGAAAGCATGGAGGAACCTGTCTTTCTCCGAGCGGTTCAGTATATGGATAAGTTTCTTGCTATTCAGAAGATTAATCGTACGCAATTCCAACTTCTTGGTGCCGTTTGCCTTCTTATCAGTTCGAAAATTACTGGAACAACTATCACGCCGCAGCGATTGTCATATTATACTGCCAACAGTGTGACGCCGGAACTTCTTCTTGTAAGAGATTTCTTTTCTTGCTTTTTTCAAGATACTAATATGCACGTAGAAATTATAGATAAAATGTGTTTTTGGGTTACCCAAAAATGCCATGTCATAATCCAGAGCAGAGCAGTTTGTGAAGTGCCTATGTTATTTAGCATTAGGGTTTTTTGTGTTTTCTTCCAAAAAATTTCATGGGAAGACCCTTGCTGTGACGAGTGTAGATGCTTGTTCATGAGCCTCTTCGTCGGTACATTGAAAAATAGGTTTGCATGGTCAATAATATATAAACTGGGCAGCTTTCCGTTTAACACAATTTAGTGACTGGAGTGCATGAACCCATTTTGAAGGTTGGTTCCTGGATCTTAAATTTTTAGCTGTTCCCTGTCTGAATCAACAACAGGAGCTAAAAGATGGTCTGCACATCATAAGTTATAAGGCCATTTCCTCCAGTTCAGAGAAGAGGCTTCTCTCTGTTACTTTTTTTGTCCCAGCTCAGCTTGGAGCAACAAGCAAAAAGAAAAGAACCACTTTATTTCTATGACGTCGTTACAAACTTAGTATTTATTATTGTTCCCTTCCCTTTTGCCGGCCTACATCAGATACACTATTTATTGCAGGACTTGTTGAACTTGCGTGCTCCGCTCATAAAACGCTTGCCTTTACCCTCTTTTCAGGAAGAAGGAATGATGAACGGATGAGTTTGTTGTTGTTGTTGATGATGATGGTGGTTCATTTTCTGATCAGTTTTTCCAAGAAGTCGTCCATAATTCTATTCTCCTTCTAGGTTGTTCACTTAAAAACTTCCCGACATCCACTTGCTCGCTTCACGCTGTGTGTCTTCCTTCTCCTTTTCTACTTTGTAGCCTTGTGCCCTTCCCTAGAAAAATGTATGAAAAATAGTAATTCATGTAGACCATATACATGTCTCGCATTTCCAGAGTGCACCAGTTTTACACATAAAAAGGCAACATAACTTACCCAAGAGTGAGAAGGTAAGCAATGAAATGAATAGGATAACATCATCATGTCACATAAGAATTTAACATCAAAAAGGTTACAAATATAACTAGACCTATTGAACGAATTTCAGCTTTGCCTACTGACCAATTAGTCCCAGTAAATGTTTCAATGCACAGTAGACTGCTCCTTTTACTGTCTCATTTCAACAATTTTCATGTGCATTTTTTCTTAAAAGATTTTAACGTAGCTGCAATAATCCCATAATAATCCATCCCTTTCAAAGTCGGTTGAACACAGCCGAGCAGTGTTCATTTTTTAATAACGTCCAGCAAATAACGACCTACAAAAGAATCTTCACAATTTGTAAAGCTTAACACTTTCATTCAAGTTTAATTGTCTGCTCTGAAAAGATTACAATGGTGATGGTACTCAAAACAATACCGTAGACAAAGTCTAAAGTGAATTTTGTAGCTATGTCGAAACAAACTTATCAGCAACAACGTCAACGACATTTTTGTACTGACTTCATGGAAAATTTAGCCATATGAATTACAAGCGAAAATCTAGGATTTAGTTTAGGCAGTGCGTTAGGGCATAACTGGACAATTGACCATGATTTGTTGTTCATTGCTGAAAACATGAAAGGTGATAACCATGAGCCATGTTTTTTCGCTCTTGATCTGGAAGGGAAAATTATATTTATAATAAAATGCAATAAATAACAAGGGATTTAGTTCGAGACTTCTGATCACAAATCACATTTCCGCTCACTTCTATTATGTGCTCAAAAATTGTAGATAATGATATCATGTTGTATAGGATGTGGTATTTCAATCATTGGACGAATGTGATTCAAAAAAGGAATTCAGTTGAAGTTGAGTGGGGTTGTCTTGAGACGGTAGAAATAAAATTAGGTAGCAGACAAGCCCGCTGTAGAAGTGAATCGGTGTGAATGGAATGAATTACGGCAAGAGGGGGAATCTACGCCATATTGTTATAAAGTAGGTATTTAAAATGACAAAAATGATATGTTCATTGAACTGTCTTGCTCGTAGAGTTTTCAACTGACTTTATTATGAGAATTTGGTTACAGCTCCTTGTTCGTCACTTGCATAAATACCAATCGCTTCTTTTCTGCACCAGACAAGGAAAAAAGTGGTGAATTGCAAGGAAGTAATAAATATAATATAATTATTATCACATGAGCAGAAACATGATCAACCACTCAACTGTCTGCCACCAATCATTAACGACTGGTTTCAAATGTAATTTAAAGTGTTCTTTGAATATGAATGCCTTCTTTATGGTGATTGCCTCCGCTACGATCATATTAACTGTTCCCAAATATAATTCAAATGTACTAAACGAAGCCATTTAACCATAGCTTATCGTTCCCATGTTTATCATGTGTTGGATGCATACTTTAAGGTAGATAATATTAACTGAGTCACTTATAGAAAAATTCTTAGGGAAATAAACGACTGGCGAAAGGTTCTCCGGTTGTAAATCACAGCAGAAAGCAAAATCTCATTTTCTAACATGAATGAAATACGGTTACACGAAGAAATCGGCATGAAATAAGCCTCATGGAAAAGCCTTCTCATAACAAAAAAGCCGCATTGGAAATATGCCTAATAAAATCCACAAAATCCACAAGCATTTTCTTTGTTCTCTCCGTGACTTTTAAAATCAAAAAAGATATTTATGGTTGTCCATACGTTTTAATTTCTAAATTTTTATCTAGTTAATATAAACGCTAAATTTTTCAATGAGCTGGACTTTTACTTTACTTTTTTCTGATATTGTGTTTTGCATGAGGCACATATCCATGTCTTCTCATGAGTCTGTTTTCGCTTGAGGATTATTTCCATGTGGATTCCTTCGTAGAACCGAATGAAACATTTGTCCATTACTATACAATGGTAATAAGTAACATTGGCAAACATATACAAATTGTTTTTTATCACATTGTCATTCTTATTTAAAATGAACCGTATGTGTTGCTGAATGCAGTTCACGTGCAGCTGCAATGAGATAATTTGATAAAAGTTATCAGGTAACAGTCAGTTGATGAATCAAATGTTAACGTTTTTGCCATTTACATCTTTTATTAGGCATAGCGGAATGTTTTCTTCTTGCGGTGCTTTTTTTCTTTTTAAAGTCGCTAATTCGGTTTAAAGAGATAAACTAGGAAACTACACCAAAGATATCTTTGACTGTTTCAGCTGTCAAGTCAAGGCTGCTTTCTTGACAGAAGAATAACAAATAGTTGTGTTCGTTTCTACTACATTAGGCCAGTTCAGCAATACATTCTTAATTAACTGCAATTAGACAAAAATACCTCGAAGCTTCGTTAAGTGGACAAAATATTCAAGACGTTAATCCTGCAAATTGGTTGGAATAACTTGATGTCAGTGTGTGTCCGTGTCCATGATGTATCATCGGTGGGCACACATGTAAAGTGTCATTTATTGATAGTCTTCCTTCTAATAAAAGCTTAATGCCAAAAGCAATCATGCAATTTTCCCATTGATTTCAGGCTGAGGAGTTAAAATTCGTGAGTGAATGATTGCCATGTTTACGACTCCTTAATACATATTATAATTGGAAGTTAACTTTTCAATTATTATTAATTTCAAGCAAGACTTGTTGCCATTAAGGAACTTAGCACGATAGTTACTTGTTCATGCCATGTTTATATAGTTATAAAATTGAATGTTGTGTTGTAATTATTGCAAGTATGTAGTAAAAAGCAAGTGAGGTGATGGCATTTCTCCGATTCGTGCTCTGCGTTGGAGAAAGGTTGATTCATGAGTGGTTTTATTTCATTTCATCTATTTTCGTGCAGGACTGGGAAATGATGATCCTCGGAATGCTGAAATGGGACGTTTATGGACTTGTCTCGAGTGATTTTGTTCAGCATATTCTTCAGAGACTGCCCAAAAGCTTGTGGGATAATGAAGCAGTGACGGAGCGTATCAAGACTCTCACCGCCTACTGTGCTACAGGTAATGCATAGATTTTTTTTTGTTTAAAAATGTAGCTAAGAGAAAACAAAGACGAGACGAAGAAAACAAGTTACTTTCAATAGGTCTCTCTTTGTTATTATTATTATATAATGCTTTGATTCTTTCTTCATCAATTCTTGATTTCTTCTCTCTCTATATCCACTCGCTACAATATGAACAGATGTGCTTGAAGCAAAACGAAGAGTAGGTACGAACATTTCATTCTGATTTCTTTTCTTTGTACACTTCTTCAACATCTGCCTGTGCGAAATAAAACTGACTTTTCACTTGACATCAACATTTTGATCAACATGTCCGATCATGTCGATGACGACAACGACGAAGACAATCTTACTTATGCACACACGGGAGATCTTGATTTTTGGAGGTATTTTGCTACATTATGTAATGAGGACACGTACGATGACATACCTAACTATTTCGTTGTTTCTTTCTCTTTCTCTCTCTCTGAAGATTATTTTTATTTTTAACAATGTTCATACATTCTCCATAATCCTGTCAGACATCCAAAATTTTCGACATCGGAAAAGACAAATATTTGCTCATTTCTTTCATTTACCCAGATTTTTAACTTCGACAAGTTGATGACGAGGGGTGTTCACTAGATCAATTACTCGTTTTACTATCTCTTGAAAGAATCCCGATATAAATTCAGGTTTTTCTGGAGGAATTTTGTCCTCAAGCTTCTTTTATTAAGCTAATGAAAGCAAGAAGATAATATCAATATAATAATATTACTTGCTTACTTACTCCAACTGCTTTGTATGTGGTCACAAACTTTTACTTGACAAAGAAGTCTTGTCGTGGGGGACGCTGTGTCTCTACCTGACAAATGACATTCTACACTGAATGAAGCAACTACGAAAAGTTATAAATCTTAAGAACTTAATAATTGATTGGATATTTTTCGAAACATTTTATGTGCTCGTTTTGAAAGCATTTTGATAGCGTGGCAAAAGCAAAGCGGTAATAAAATGGTACTTATAAAACTTCTTTCCTCGACATTGAACAACTCATTTTTCATGAAAATATGCACTTCTCTAGACTAAAGTAGATTGATTCATGTATTTAATTTTTTTGAAGGATGCTTCGATAAAATGTGACAGTGGAGCGACATCTTATCTTTGATAGGACACTCGCAACCTAACTCATACGTAAATAAATGGGTTACTCACTGAAATAGTTTTGTGTCATTTTCGTGACTTAAAGCAAAGCTAAAGAGTGGAAAGTTAAATTATGTTGCAAGAACATACCTGCTAACAAAAGCTAGATCTGTTACATTTTTTCTTACTAACGTCATCCGTCACAAATCTCGTTTGCAATTTGACTCATCTACTCACCAGTCACCACAGAAATCATTAAAAAATACAAGGAGCCATTTATTTTGTTCGCACTCTGTTTCGATGTCAGCTTTAATCTTCTAAATGCCCTAATGAATTTTTAGTACCGCCAAGAATTAACATATTAACAGTTACTAATCCAATCATTATCATAGCAATCAATATTCGACTATTTATTGCAGCACCATCGATACCTTCTAAATGTATTGAATATGGAAAACCTTGTAAATCTGTTTGCAGCACAGTTTTAGATAATGCCTAGATAATCCTTTTCGTTTTTAATTTTACGGGATTAGTTGATTACGAGTGCCACTTCAACTACTGCTCTTATTACTTCTGGCAGTTCTAAGGCATATAAACCACCTGTTAAATTCTAATGTATAAATTTATAAACGAATTCGGCATTGGCCGGAATGAGGAATGTACATTGATGGAAGATGTTTTTGTAGATTTTTGTTGTAGCTCATCTACATGAGATGCATGTTAGTTTTCTAACTTTTGTGAATGATTTCAGTGATGGGCCTGTTTGTCGGTCGGTGGGCTTGTTAGTTAGGAACCACGGGACAAGAGCCGGTCACGATTCTTTCTATTAGACAGGGCTGCTGGCTAGTACACCATTAGATGTTATGAAATGTTTTTTCTCTTTTTACTTAACAAAAAACTGATTTCAGCAATGTAAAGTACACTTGTTACTTATTTTTTTTAAAATGATGACAGGACACTGTGTTAAATAGCTGATATACCCCTCTCTGTAGATTCGATTGGAAAACAAGTATAAACTCAAAAGAAAGCAGATGAGTAGTAAATAGTTGAGGAATGAGCAAGCCGCAGAAGCACACGGGAAAATGATTACCTTGGTCAAAGAAGATGTAACCTTAGCCATTTAGTTCATTAAGGGGTGATTCCTTGTGTTGTTTCAAATGCTCTAAGCACACTAATACTTTCTTATTTTTGTCGGATTAAAACTGATAATGATGAGTACGTACATGTAACTATTGGTTACTCACATTAGCTAAACATTTGGCAGTGATCGACCACTTTTTTGCCTGTTATTTTTTGCTTTGAGAGAGAAAAATAATCAATGCAAGAGGACAGGACTGCCATGATGAGCAAACAATTGAAAAAAAAGTGGAAAAACATTTACTAAAGTGTGGCGTTCAAATGTTCATTGTTTCAGAGAGTGGGACTGGTATTTTGTTGTCTTTGTTGAATATTTCACTAATTTCGGGAAGATCATTTGCGCGAGAGAGGAATCGTGCGGTAGATGATCTGTCCCAGGACATTTTCTCGATAATCAGAAAAAAGCTTTGTGAATATTCAAAGACCCAAAGTCAAAGGAAATGCCTCGAACCAAGACATGCGCACATTCTCACGGAAGCTATAATACCAAATATGCACGCAGTAAAACAAGGATGTGGACGGGGCATTTATTTTTTAAAAATTGGAATGTTGAATTACAATGGACAAGGGTGTACTGGGAAAAAAGTTTTGATACGTTCATAATCGTTTTTATCTGACTTACAAGGACGCCGACATTCACTAGCTGTCGGTAAGTTGGTTTTGCAAACTGTTTAAACGTGAATTAAATTTCACGGACCAATACACTTACTCATTATCATCATGATTGTGATAGAATGTAATAATAATATTATTAATTATAAACGATAGAATCCAAATGATTCGGCTAGAAAATGAAATTTCAGCCGGTTTGTGTAGAAACATGCAAAGAACAAGTTTGCTGAAAGAGTATGTAAAAGAAAATTGTAAAGTTTCAGCTCGTGTGTGTTTCTACGTTACTCCCTTCTTGTGTAACTCAAGTTTTCTTTTCAAGAATCAAAACTTGGTTTTTCTCACCTCTACCATCAAAGCTAATTTATATGCTTGGAATCATGAGCGGATTAACTCTTGCGGTTATAGTATGCTACCAGCCTGACTTAAGTTTAGCTGTACATGAGTGCCAACGAACAAGTTGAATGGCTCGCGATCGATTGACATGTTAATCAAAGTGTGTAATAAGGAAACTAAGCAAACAACAGGGAATGGTTTCACTTCCTTCCTAAATATTTCAAACAAGCAACATCTCCTACTTCGTGAAAAACCACATTTCAGTGATCACTGTACAGTGTGCACCATGGTGGTTGAAACTCATGCATTTCTACGTGTACAAAGTACAAATGGCGTAGGAAATTCTCTCACTAGATTTGTCGAATTTGAATTGCTGAACACTAACTGCTACCTTTCAGTAAGAAAGGTTACATTTAAGGCAGACGAGAAGTAAATTATAATTTTTATTACTTCGCAAAGACAGCCTTCGTCGACCTATAAAAATATAGGCACACGCGCGCATTCTTTGAAGTCGAGGAAGGAAGGATTCGCTCTTGGTAATGTAATAATTATCACTACGCGATGTAGTAAGTGGAGAATTATTCAGGACTTCGTAAAGTTAACCTAACCAGCCCCTTGTTTTGCGGCGAGGAGGCACACAGAATAAGAAGAGATTTGGTTTTACTTTTTGTTTTTTTGAACCAGTGATGATTGGAAGGGGTTGCATTTCGTTTTCTCCAAATTTAATAGCATACTCACTTGATGTCCGCAGTAAAGTTGGAATGTTTTAATAGTACGTTGTAACAAGATGGTAGCTTTTGCCCTTAGACCCGCCTGGCTGTGTGTGCAGTACCTTTTTTCTTGCTCATCTCAAATCAGATTCGTATATTTGTTTATTGCGTGAAAAATTTCTTTGTTTTACGAAGTGGGCTGAGTTTTTTTGCGTAAGTATTATTCTGGTCTTTAATGACACTTGAGGTCGTGTGCAGGTGTAATCATCAACATGGAACAAGTCTTATTGTTTTCGCCATACTTAAATTGGAGGGGCAGCGAAGAATTATTATTGTTATTAGAGTTGGTGGTCGGTTGCCAGTTGTTGTTGGTCCGACTCTATTGTTTGTCCACAATTATTTCAAGTGTTCAGCGGACGAATATTCTCATTTGTAAATGGGTCGTTATGAGTAGCAGTTTGTAAAGGAGCTAGGGAAAACTTCTTTATTTCAACTTCAACTGTTTCGAAAATAATGGCACAAGTATTCAGTGTTATTTTGTCTGTATAAAAGTAAGTAGGTATTTTAAAGAATTAAACTCAATACCTATTTACTGCAAAATATTTTCGTGCTGAAGTTGATGTTGAAATGATTTTACGAAGGTTAAAAGGGGGAAGTTCTGATTTTTGAGTGCCGCTGCTGTTCGCAAAGGATTTCTTGAGCCAACCAACCGTACCTTCGATGGCTCCCGAAAATATGAGGAGCAAAAATGTTATGCAAAATTGTACCTTGGCTACCTTGACTCGAAGGATTGCTCCCTTTCTTCTGAGATTGTTTTTATAAACCTGTTGCTTGTTGGTTTGCTACAGTCTTAAGAAATCCACTGCGGTGTAGGTACATTAAATTGATATTTGATATAACATGATGAATGAAGAACAGGTGGATGACATGTAGAATGAAAAGAATTGTGTAAAAAAGGAATAATCTAATATCATTCAATCCCTTCCACTTTTTGTCAATTACAGCTATAAATGTACAGACAATAATATAAATTTATTATTTGATCTGAATCGTCTAAGGCCAACTTTCCAGATTACCGAAATTTTTTATATTGTACAAAAGTTAGCTACTAAAGTTGAGCAATTAATTAGAAAGGCAAGTTCCAGTACAGGTTTCTGGAAAGGATAAGCTGAGGCAATCTGTGAGAGAGTAAAAAATGCAGAAAAATTATGGCATGTGCACATGACACTAAAGGAATCAAGTGTGTTATAGAAGAAGCATTAAAGGTATTAAAAAATTGCTGAGGGTATCTTGTTACACGTCTCTGTCTCAGGATTCATTTCACACAAGAGAATGCTCGAGTAGTAGTACGGTCAGACTTGGATTCCAGTGGGTCAGTCAGTCAATCACAACATCGGAGTACCTACACATTAAGTTCGCTACGCAATTCAGCAGGTATCCAAGAATGTCTCCAATACCGGCTGCTGTTTACTTGCGCGGAGTGTCTGGCTCTAGCTGAAGGCTTTTTTATTACCACCATCTGTCGTTCATCACATTCTCATCATCATTCAAATTCCACATGAACCACGAGAAATCAAATAGAAAATCTGGACTAAAGGAGCAATCATTTTCTTGCCTTTACCAACTGTTTTTCCAGGAGTCACAAACAGTTCATACTCGTCTTTTCTCTCTCCCTGATTGATGAAACAAAGTCAGGTAGAAAAATAAAAGAGCTCAGCGCTGATTTCATATTTGCATTATTAACATTTTTTTGCACCTGCCTCCTTTCTTCTTCTTCGTCTTTTATAGAAGCCACTGAAATATCTTGCTTGAGAGCAAACCAGAGCAGTCTGCTGCCGTCTGCTCCTCCGTCAAACGTGTTACTGTTCTTTTGTAATTGCTCCTGGCACGTAGTCTGTTGTAATAAACGATTGGTGGCAAGTGGTAAGTATAATATGCATTGTAATTTTCTGGACGACCTGTACAAAAAGTGTTGTAGCATATCAATTGTAAATCAGTGACTTCGTCCAGCTTTAATGTTCCTCATTTACCTGGGTGAAGAGAAAAAAAGTAAACAGGAGTTTCTTTTTGTCCGGGGTGCGTCCCGCTCGCATACCTACCTGCAGATGCAGGTCTTCTTGTGTGAGATGGAAACATATGTGCGAGGAAAATAAACCAGTTGCACCAGTATAGCATCACTTCTTGTAGGTAATCCTTGAACAAAGCAGAAAATCAAAATTGTGAAAAAACAAGTGACAGGTGTTGTTGCTGAAAATGTTAATAACAAGGAAGGTTCATTACACAGCCAGTCGTGAATCTTTTCCATAAGACAAAAGAAAAGTCGACAAAAAATAAAAATAAATAGAGCGAATTTTGCCATTTATACTTTTAATTCTATATAAGATTTATCCCGGGTTACATTTTTTTGTAAAACGAAACATGTATTTACTTTACAAAGTTTTGAATAATGTGGAGAAACGATTTTTTCCACTTTCTTGTTCTTTCGGAACGGGTTTGATTTTTGAGTGTTCTCTGCTGGAATGGCTTCCATGTAATCGAAACATGTGCACTGGAGGCAAATGGCAATCGAAAAGAGAGAAAAAAAACGTCCAGTAATGGGCAATATTTTTTAGAAAAAAGTACAAGTTAGAAATGGTATAAGACGGTGATAGAAGACAAGGCGAGTGCAACAGGTGGCCCGATTCTTGTAAAATGTTCGAAGAGAAACAAAAGAAATTTCTTTTCTCTTTTCTCTTCTGGATTTTAAAGATTCTTTTAATGGGAAATCACAGCAAAAGAATGAAAGTGGAAAGGAGGGAGATGAGACAAGAGGCAGATAGAAACATTTACATTTTCATCGGTTCACATCTCTAAGAATGCGTCCAGTTTAACCTGTTCATTGATTGACAAAAGCGTTTAGTAAGAGCAGACTTGATAAAATAAAGTAGATGAAGTTACTGCTTCTGTTGTTCCCTATCAGCCTTAAGACTTGGTAGTAGCAGTCACAGTCACCGCATAATCATAATAATAATATCACTCGCCACTTGCTCTCCATTTCTTTTTTCTTCTTATCATCTCTCTATTGAGAAAGATAACCGACAGGAGTCTTAGGCTCAGCAGAAGAAAAGTGATAAGAAAAAATAAAAAGGGAAGACTTGAACAAGAAAGTGAGTGTATTGAATAAATGTGTGGTGTAATAAAGCATCCGAGTTTTTAAATACGCCGACCGACCATGAAGCTGAAACAATAGGAGAAAATAATCACCGAATTATCATGTCGTGTGGGTATGGAGTTGGAGTAGACTACTCCGAGTAGTACACTTTAAGGGCATGGAGACCTACCCAGTATAAATATAAAATCAGGATGACCAGTGGCCAGTGGCTACTATAAGAAGTATCATTATTTTGATGTGAGTTGTGCAAGAATGTTAAATATTAGATGAGTTCGAGATCCTTTCTTTGACCGTCTGTCTTCAATCTTGAGCTTGCTGGCTGCTGGCCTGTCTAAAACAGATCACCTGTTGCCGCAACTTGCTCTTCTTTGTTATCTTCTTCCCCTTTAGAATGCACACCACCGTCCAAATGAGTAAGTGTGATGATGATGAGAGTAAGTGGAATGTGTGAGACCTGGTGGCAGTGATTATTGTGCTTGTGCAGGGTTGATTCTTCCCTACTCATCCTGATGCGCACGGCAAAAACCCTTTTCCTTGTTTTGTATGCAAATTGCTCTAGAAACCGAGAATTGTTTAATGATGCTGCAAAGATTTTGTTATCTGTCTCTGTTTTTTTGAAGAATTCAAGTAAGATACCACTTACTTTTTGTTGTCCCGAGATGCATTAATTGAGTGGAGCCCAGTGTGGACTATCTGACGAAATGTAGAATAAAAATGAGAAATCTGCTTCTGGCAAATTAATGCTTTCTCGTTATTTTATGCGTTACTAGAGGTTAAATTTATAGTAACCCAAAACGTAAGGGTGGAATAAATAAGCTGACATATTTGGTGATAACAATAATAAAATTGATGATTGCTATTATAAAATTTGTGAGCATAATTTAGGTAAAATGTTTGACTGCTTCATTTTGAGAAAATATGGTGGAATTGAGCAAACTATAAAAAGAAATATCTTCTCAAGCAGCTTCAACAAGTTTGGTTTTGTAAAGAGTTGTCAAATCACTCTAAAAATTATGATACGCTTGACCAACGCATATTAAGAATCTGATTTCGCCGATTATATTCTGATTACAAGATGAAAGGTACTGATAATCTCCTCGCTCCAATAACAATTTAGAGCATTAACATTCTCCGAAGAAACTAGTAATTGGTTGGTTGTAATACCAGCACGTGTCTCGCATTGGAATGATTTTAATAGATAAAAGTTTGAATCGAAGAAATCTGAAATATTTTAAGATAAATATAAAAATACAGCCTTATCTCGCATTTGATCGAACGACTCCACATTTAAAACAATCCCGTCCTATTTTGCATTTATTTTTCTAGCAAACTATTTTTTCTATAGCTCCAGTTGGAGCTACGAAACGCTTCTCTTTATTGAAACACAAAGCCCCTTACTTGATTAAATATTGTCTTGAAATTATGCATGCATCCATGCATTCTTGAATAATATTAGATTGCTTCTAATTATTGAACGCTTTCTCTTCATTCCATTATGAAGTAAGATCTGTGAGTCCCTCCGGCTCCTTGTTGCATGCATGCGTTTCTCCGTTTGTGGCCCTTTGAAAACAAATCAAGACTTCTCTTTGTTTTCTTTTCATCTTCTTTTTTCTTTTCATCCATCTGTGGTGTTCGTGTGTTTCTCTTCATGCATTTGACATCCACCTCGCCTTGTTTTATTTATGCAGCTTGATTTGAATATTATTTGGCCCAGGTAATAATGTTTATAATGTGAGTCCAGTAGCCCTTAAGGACTAAAAGGATTTTTTGAATTCCTTTGAGTAGGTCAGGCTGCAGTTGATGGTTCCATTTCATTTGTAGCATTAAGAAACAAGCTTATAAGAAAATGATCAAATAAATGTTAAATTGGACGAGTGTTCTATTTATTCTCTGCACTACTGAGCATTTTTTATTCTATTTGGATATCGAGTGTTCAATAATCTGAAAGATCTGTACGATTAGCATTGTGAAAACAGGTGCTTTCTTCGTCTTCTGAGAAAATTTCACATTGCCCCACTAAACAAAAACTTACGCTAGAAATCAAAGGCAGGCAGGTTTTAAGGTTGCTGTTTTCGCATTTCGGAGGAATTGTTGGTAAGCGAATTAACGAATCTATTCTCACCCTTCGCTTTCGAAATATACCGTCAACGGGATATGTAAACGAAAGAGAAAAAAATCAGGTTTCGTCCTCATAACATTAACCAATTATATGATATTGGAATGCAGTATTGGATTCAGTGATGGAATTTCAATTGAGCATACACTTATCCACGTTACATGATTCATACTATATACATTTACGATCCTGCCAAGTCCACTTGTTCAAATTGTGAACCTCCCCAAAAAGAAATAGGTATGCTGTGTAAAGAAGTTTTGTGAATATTTGACGAGGGAGTCCGACATCAATTGATCCAAGAGGCTGAACACTTTTGCACGAATTTTTAATTTAGTTGGGGATATGTCCTTCACTGTTGCCCGTCAGCTTCGGTGATGGTGCTACCAAACGGAGTAGATCTACAAGATTGTAGTCTGCTCATAAACAAAAAGAAGAAAAATGTAGGAGGAGACGACGGAAAAAATTATGTGTATCATGAAACTTTTCTCTTTTAGATTGCATTAATTATCCGCACAGCAAACAAGTCGTCCCACCGTGGGACAATTCGTTGTTGTGCTTTAATGCGCTGCCATATCCAAAGCCTTCACCAGTTTAGTGAACACAAATTTATCATTGTCCGTGTGAAAGCAGTAGGTACATACATAGGAGAATGATTCGATATTCAATACCACAGTCGTAGCATTGTGGAGAAGGAATTTGGGCAGAGTGGTGTGATTGTGCATCTTTTCTTTCAACGTCCTGCTCACCGTAACACCACCAAAGGCAATACTTCGACATGACGACGTTTTTATCAATATATTACGCACATTTATTTTTTTTCCATCTCGTAACCGAAATGAACGCAATTTTTGCTGCCGTCTTTGTAATGCCGTCTCTTCTTCGTCGTACTTGAGTTTTATATATTAAGCATAAATAAATAAAAATGTATGACTCAAGCTGCTTCTTGATATAAAGTTGATGAGTAAAAAAGTCCAAATCATGAGAACAAAATATTGACGATGATGATGATCATGACTCGATGCGTGCCTCTGGCATGCTTGCCATCCACTTTTGTATCACTTTTATAATCTCACCTTACTGGATTAATAATATTATTTTTTTGTCTTCGTGACGATATTGCCGATAATATGGTGATGGTAGTTTGGCTAATGCCGCCCTTCTTTATTAAGCGGTATTCTCATAGTGTACAGCGATTCTTGTTGCTGCTGTTGCTGCTGCTGCTGTGGTGGTGGTTGGGTTATCTTTACGAGACTGGATGGCATAATACAAACACAAACTCCGTCAATTATTAATAAGGGCCGACTTACTGATCCTCACTGATTTGATTACTCTCCTCCCAGAAAGCCGTCTCTTCAACAAGTCATAATCCGTCGTAATGGAATTTGATGATGATTACCTTGACCAGGTAGTTATGTACCTACCTAAATCTTTTCTTTTGTGGTGATAGTTACAACTCCAGATCCTTTTTTCTCCATACAATGTAAAAACTCATCTCGATGGAATGGCTGGTATTTGGTATGTTGTGTTATGCAAGTTTTTGTTTTTTATTTCGGCCGTATCATTATGATGACACAGTCAATAGCAGTATAATAAATAATCATAGAATGACGGTGGCAAAGAAAGCACCAATCAGTGGGAGATTAACTTTTTTCTTTAGTGGCACGAAATACTGGGTTGTGTGCCAGCATATTTTACATAACCCACATCATTTTTTTTGCTCATCCAGAGTAAAGTGGTCAGAGAGTCCCATTCGGGAATATGAGTTAAAATGTTCAGTTAAAGAAGGCTACTAAATTAATAATGCGAATTTATTGGGTTAGAATCGAGGCTTTTTATTTTCTTTCTACTTTTGCATGATTTTGTACTTTGACGAGTTTCCATTAACTCCTCACATTGCCCCATTGGAGAAATAAAATGTCGTTCACAAGTTGCTTATTACACTTAAAACTTTGAAATGGCTTCTGGTGTTTTTAGATATGTCAATAAGATGCAATTTTATTAGGGTGGAGTAAAAAATATTGTCTTATTACCTTACTTGATGGCGATGGAGAATTCTCTCGTTTTGAGATTCTCTTGAACAACACCGTCGGCAGGAATAATCAATGGTATTTTACTAGTAATATTTTGCAATATACAATGCCTATGTAGCTTACAATTATTATACAGATGTTAAAAAGGTTGCCAATCACAAACTTTTGAAACATTGGATTAAACTAGCCGGCAACTATTAATTAATGGTGTCTGGTACATGTCAAGTCAAGATGCCATCAAGAGTAGACTCGAGTAAAGATTACTTGCAATTCATCCTTACTTACCTAATATAATGAATTACATCCGGACCGGCAATCTGGCAGCTTAAACTGAAGCTTATACATATATAAGGGAGGTCAGCTTCCAGCTAACAGTAGTAATAAATGATACCTAACATTAATACCTATTGGTATAAAGTTTTCGCAATAGGCATTCTAATCTTCACATCAGAGTATGACAACAATCGAATAAAATCGGCTTTGTTATAGAGTGCTGTTCTAGCATTATAACTTCTTTTAAGTGAAGGCCGTGGGATAAAGATGCTAAATGAATAAGCAAATGTTAGGCAAAAAATCAAGGCATTTTGTTAAGGTGATAGTTTAATGGTGATGAGTGGAGCTGGGTGCGGTACGGTGGCTAAACTGGTCCTGAGATGACGATGATCAAAATACGCTGCCATTTCCCACAAAACATATATAAACAAATGTGCATAGAGTATATTTATTTTGTAGAAATTTATTTTACAGTAGGTAGGTAGATCATTTGTACTTCTTTATTAAATCTAATAATAATAATAATATAATATTCTTGTGGAAACCGGACGGTGACTGATGGATGATTCAAGGGAGAAATTGAAAAATAATGCAGGATTTATAACTTTTGTAGAGTGGCTCTTTTACCAGAACTGCAGCAACAGGGTGAGTGTTGTTTAGACAGAGAGATTGTGTCTTCGGAAGAAGAGATTCAGCTGCTGCTGGGCTTTCAGGAACTGAATGAGGAAATGTTCTTCCCCACACGGGACATTTTTACGTTTCCTCTGTAAGAGTGTGCGCTGTAACTGAAGTTTTTTTCAACAAACCTTTGTTGCGGACGGCTTTTCTCTCTTAGGCATTAAACCAGGTGTTGTTCCTGTTGCGTTCTTCTGCATCAAAATTATGTTGCTGATGGGATGGTATGTGCCGCCCAGAGCATGATAAGCAAAGGCAACCGGAACAGCAGCTTGAAGTCTCTGCCATAATGAATTAATAGCATGCACAGATTTTTTAAAGTTTTTGAATTTTAAAAATGGGAATGCTTCACAGTGCTCTTAAAGTGAAAAGCTTGCTTAGGCACACATCTCACAGTGACACTCGCTCACACTGTCACTTATTTTTCTCGTGTAAATTCTCAGCGCCGTGATACTGACATGGAATTATGCCTGTATATATTATTATTATGGTAGCCAGAAAACAGGAACAATTTATTTTATTGACTGCAAATTCCATTGAAGAAACCTGTACTGATGTCATTGTTGTGTGCTCATCAGTTTCAAAGAAGACCCGGTCGGTGCACATTACTTAAAAACGTCTTACGGTTAAATCGACGGCGTTTCTCAGTGTTTAGTGTAAAGCGCCGGGAGGGTAAACTGATGGAACTACCAAACAATGTAAACGTAGTAATAGGACAAGCAAGTTATTTTATTTATTTTTAATGCTGCGTCCACCATGTTTATCTTCTGGCCAGCCTTGTAACTATCTTGACATTTTTATAAGAAAAGTCAGTTTGAAATTAACATTGAACTAACGATAACTATACGCTCATCCTCGATTTGCAATTGACTTTCTTTACCTATGAAATGAGTTAAAAGTACACAAAAGTTCAGATGACTGATGCTGTCAATGTTTGATTGCATGAGATATGCAGGATGGGGGTACTGTGAGTAATGTTTCAACTATTTAAGTTAGCCCTGGGCTGGATATGTGCACAGTAATAATTCAAAATGATTAATTGTAACAATTGAAATGGAATGATGTTAGGAATGTTCTAATAGAACAATAAACGGGAGCATTTTGACTGATGAGTAAACGTGTTATATAAAAATTGAAGGAAGATGAGCTAGGAATCAAGCGAAGAGACGTAATGTTTTGAATGCAGCGCTATTAGGAGGCTGATAAAGAATTTCGAAGGATTCCCGGGTGGTTTTCAGGTTACGTAATCAGGAGGTTAACTGCTGAGAATCATAATAGTAAAAAGAAGCAAAAATAAAGTTGAGAAAATTAAATTGATTCAAAAAACGTAGGTAATTTGAAAGGAGAGGAGCAGAGCGTAAGAGAAAGCTGATTTTAAAAGGACATGACTGCAGGAGATAGGGGCTAGGTTAAAGATATAGTGAAAGAAATGGGAAGCTTGGCTGGGGATCCCATTATTACTCTGCACCTTTGCACGGGTGAAGTGCTTAAGAACGTCCCGGTTTTCGCCCGTAATCAATGCTCCTGCATGGTTCCAGTTCCATCATTCATTCATTCAGAGTCATGCCTATGAGGCATCAACGAGCACAGCTTGCAGCGTAGAGCATCAATTCAGAACCTAATGATAATGTATAGGCAATGAACCAAATCTTGAATGAATGAAAAATAATGTAATCATTATTGTTCACATTTGCGAGTCCCATAATTCAGTTTATACATTACTTTATTGCCGAAACATAATTAAAATTTATTTTCGGTTAGGATGTTGGATTAATACCGGTAGGAGAATTCCTGATAGATGTAGTGCTTCACCTAACTAACATATTCAGGAATTTGATATAAAAAATTCAGAAATGAATGAGCAAAATTATATGTTGGCAGTTCATCATTGAACTGTTCTTGATAAAGGCAGAATGCACTTTAAAAATTGACATAGGACAAAATAAGACTTCATTCTTTAAGTGATGCTTGGTTGATTGAACATGGATTTTATGAAAGCTGCAGAAACACCTGGAAACGGTGCTTCTTCAAACCGAAGCAATCTCACTCTCTCTCTAAAAGGGCCATATACAAATGTGTAATTACAGACACCGAGGGGACTGGAAAGATTCTTCCGTTTTCTTTTAGTGCTCTTCGAGTTGATCACGGCAAGACGACCGGTGTGCACACTCCATTTTATTTGTACACGTGGCGGTTTATTCAGACATTATTCCCCTATAAATAGCATTCTAACTGATTTTATAAATAACTACGAGTCGTTTTCTAACACTGACATTTCTTAGACCACATCATCTTCCAATCTCCGAAACGAATATTTCACACCAGCTATATTTTTGCATTCTGGAGAGACAGAATTTAAAGCAGGGATGCAGGAAAAGGTGCTCAATCAGTGAATGCCTTTTCAGTCTGAATACAAAACAAAATTAGGGGCTTTGAGAATGAGTGAAATGCATTTCAGTTTCACTTTCAGTTTTTCTCTTCATACTCGTCTCTTACAATCATTTTCTTTTCATCAAACCTTTAGTTGGGGTCTCTTTATCATGGAAATGTTTTTCTTTTATATCAAAATGGATTGAAGAATATGATGCTCAGCATCCCCATGTTTCTTATCATTTGCAATGGAACTTCTAAAAACGCTAAATTGACAAAAGCCGAATAAATGGACATAGTTGTACATCTGCTCTGCAACCGAAAAATGCTTCATCCCCTACCTATCCCCTAAGATCCGGCTACGTTGAGTTATTAAACCAAGTTGACTTTCTTTTAAAGAAAACCGTTAAGCTACTTTTAACCAAGTATTTCTCTTATACATATGTTGCGAAAATAAAATTCCGAGCGGAGTTAAATTATAGCCAATTTCTTGTTTGCTTAAATATAGTGATTGGTATTTAGCTTTTTTAATTGAAGGAAGCTACACAACTTTTTTACGTCGGGAACTCGAAAATAGTTAAGTTAGTAGGGTGGAGCAGAGTGAATTATGTTGTGATTTTCGGGTTTAATAATGTGGTTTTAAAAGAAAATCTACTGACGGTTATGTAAGCACAAACAAACCAACTTCAGTATAAGTATAGTGCTTACGCAGACAGTTTTCAACAAGGCAAAAAATCTAACGATGAGTGCTTGCAAGGCAGGTACAAACAAATTCGGGCTTTAAGTTATCTGAATGAATGAAAGATTGAATGAATGGGAGATGAGACAATGTCTCATGGATAGGAATCTGCAGTAGTAACAATCTGGACGAACGCAGTGCATGTATGGATAAATCCGGTCCTATAATACGTTTTATCTTTCCGTCGGTCACAGAGAGCAACTGGGCAGGGAATGTTACCGAGTTGGTGAAGATGTTGGCAAGTTACATGTTTTCCTTTCTTCTTTTTCCCAAGAATTTTTTTGAAAAGTGGAGTTGGCGTGTTGAATACTGATAGTCGGATGGGTGCCACTGTGCCACACACAGAGATTTGCTTCCCACAATAATCTCCCTAACATCTCCCATTTCACTCTGGTGGTGGCTTCAAAACAAGCTCCGATCTTCTTTGCGATCTTGGAAAGAATACAACCTTTCTTGCGTTACTTGCTAACAAAACCGTCCGGTTTTGTTGCAATGAAGGTCTGCTTCACTTATTATTTTGATTCATGGCCCTACGTTATGTAATATTTATGCCAATTCAGTAGACTTTTTAACAGAGATAAACAACTGATCTTTAGCATCTAGTTTGTAACTGATGTGCCTGCTTCGTACGACGATTTTATTGCTGACTGCTTATTATAATAATAATCTCTTACCCGCTGCCACATGTGTGTGAATGTTACTTCTCAAAAACTAATGAGAAGTGGTCTTCACATACTTATGTCAAACAAATGTAACAATGAGCCATGAGTCACGAGTCTGTTAAAATGTCAGCAGAATACCTGTCGGTAAACATAAAAATAATCATAATTAAAAATGAATATCTCATCTTTTACTTGCGACGACCTTCACTTTCACTATACTGTAGAAATTGTAAAATCTGCTTCTTTTTGATTTATTCTTTTCATTTTCTTAATGAGTTTGACGTGAAATTAGATATGCAGTGATTCCGTTGATCGATCATAAATTGCAAATCACACTTTCTTGTTAGACAACTTCTAATCTCTTTTATTGGCTGCTAAGAATGTATGTACGCAACTGTGAAAGTCGCAGCTCCCATAGAGGTATTTTAATTACCACGGAGCGATTCCCCGTTACTGACGCTAGAAAGAAACGGAGTGTGATGATGCAGAGAAATATCTGCTGTACAGGCGATTTTGGTTTATAGAAGGCATGTACAAACTTTTCGTGACCTGCAAGAATCGATTCTAATTTGCATACATTTCTTCAGTGAATAGTTTGCTGAGCAGAGAGATACGTACATACGTAAGAAGAAGTTGCGTGAGAAGTGCTCGTTTTGACTTTGAACTCCGATCAGTGTCTTTTTCACAATACCACATTTTCGTGAAAGATGAAACCACCTGCTAAGAATTTTGACTTGGTTTGCTCAACTTTTAAAATGACTACCAAACGATTTTTCTAATGGGCATGCATATTTGTTCCATTTAAAACATTCTTATAAATCGAGATTTTGACGCGCTTACCTGTGAAAATAATAAACAACTTTCTTAAAATTAGAAAATACTTACTTCATTATTTAAAAGTTTATCACAAAAATTCTGCTGTCCAAGGTATCTTAATCAGTACTTTACAAGCGTCTGCGAATTACATATTTTCATTAATAGGTGAGAGACAAAGAGTGAGGAGGGAGAGAATACGAGAAAGAAGAAAAGTTCTCAATTATCACAGTGATATCGTTTCTTGAGATTATATTATCTTAGGTTATTTTCAAACGAGGTAGTAATTCTGGTCCTCTCAGAGACGAAAATGCAGTCGCTACAAGAAGCCGTCAACTTTGCATATAAGCTCACCATAAATAACAATCGTGTTTAGAAATACGGAGATAAAAATCTGGCGGCTGACGATGAGCATTTTATTCTTTATTACGGCACAGCAAAAGAGTAATTCAAGCATGAAGATGAGTGAAATGAAGACCAAACTTCAACCCCAACACTTTACCCGGGGAAAGGGAAAGAGTGGCTTTGAAGATGGAAAACGGTCTTGTTTTCATGTTGCTTCTGATTCGTGCTCAGGTTGGATATCGTGGGAAACATGCTCTCCAGCAGACAGACATCATGTTTTGTTTCCCGATTTGATCTGCTACTGTTACTCTCAAACTTCTTACAAACAATGATACCTTGTACCTATTTTTATACCCGAACCCGGTTCTTTCAAGTCCTGTACATCGTAAATTATACAATGTATAATTTTTATGTACCTAGTTACAACCCATTCATAAAACCAAAAACTAACTTCTGTTTCCATTCTGATCTGGTTGGCAGAAGATTTTAGTTTGCTCTGTAGTTAAAGGGAACACTCATTTTATATTTCGAATATTCTTTGTCTTCCAATTGATCAAGTTATGAACTGGTGTCAATATGGTGAAAAAATGTGCTGCACACTTGAAGGCAACACATTTGGTCAATATTGTATACGCATGTTAATGCAACACATTTATAAAATCTTAAACCTGAAAAATGTTGACATAGACTACTAAGCCCGTTTCAGGATTGTGTGATGTATCATCTGCCCCCATAAAAAAAATTGTTGATCTAAAAAGTTAAATCCTATGATGGCATGTATGCAGTCTGTATAGTTGACAATCGGACAAAAAAATTGTACCTACCATACTATGTATGTAAACACGTTACTATTTTTTCTGTGGTGGGTAACGTGTCGAGAGTCTGTACTCTAAACATTTCTTGTCAACTTTGCTATTGAAGTGCAACAAGTTTTTTTCTAAATACCAAATAATTCAGAAATGAGAATGAGAGAGAGACGGACAGACCATGCTAATTCAGCTAATCCATCATTATGCGTGAACATTTTAATTATATGGAACATGATAACGAATGGTGACGGTGACAATCAACATTACTTACTGAGTTCTGCCCGTCTTCATTACCGTCCATTCCATTTATCTGTTGCATAATAATGACCAATATGACATGTTTGTGACTACGGGACCGGGACGACTTTTCATGACTGACAGACTGCACGACACTATTTCAAGTGAAGTCTATAAAAGCGTTTAAGTAACTTTTTTCTCTCTTTTCCAAATCTCTTTTCCTTAATCTTTCATGTGTGGAACGGGGCTGTGCTGAATTTAAATCGAGCTTAATTTTCAAAAGCGTACTTCAAAATCTTTCTGTATAAATCAATCCTTCTCTTACCTATTCTTTTTAACAATTTTGTACATAGATCATAATTTCGGAATTCATCTGCCAAGTATAATTGCATCGGCATCCATTGCGGCAGCTTTGGCACCGCATATCGGACCTGCTTCCATGGAAGAGGTGCTTCAGACTATCCATTTAGCAACAAACATTGAAATGGTAAGTAAACAACGTTATCTTCAGTGATTCTTTGCTTTCGTGTACCGCCTCTTCCATTTTCCACTATCACGCAATCGTCATGAAAATCAAATTTGTAAATCGTATCGAAATTCCCTACTTCCATCGTCTTTATTTTAGTAAATCTCTTCAAAAAGTAATAATTACTAGTTATAAGTAAATACATACTTCAGTCTTCCTCTCACTGTTTTCCTTACAATGGGAAGTCTCAGGTTGAGATTTATATTTTGCCATAGATGAATTAAGTGGAAACATTTTGATTAATCTGTATGTAATTCACCGTGTTGCAAACATTTCATGAAATATTCTTTACTCGGTACTTCTTTTCTCTTTCATAATTTGCAGAGTTTCCGCATCTTGTCAAACGTTTGTTTTAGTATTACAGCGTATTGTTCTCTTTGTGAAGCCTTCTTAAGAACGTTATGCATTCAATATTAGTTATTATGTTATTTGAGACTGTGAAATATTCCTTGGATGATTTGAAGTTAAAAATCTGTAGAGGATGAGGAGCGCGACAACACTGATCTAAATGTATGAGAGCGAATGAATGAATGAATGAGTGAATATATACGTAAATTGAACAACGAGTTCGTTGGCATTTCCAGAATATTGATTTCATTCGTGTAGGTCACGTATTTGTGAGATTGTGAGGTCTGACATTTTTCTGTCTTTGATGCGGCACAAAGGATGCAGTCATTTAGCTGTAATCGATGTGAGACGAGACCGATAGAGCGAAAAAGTATTTTACATGCACATGCAAGTGCGGTGTAGGATTCTGGACAAAGAAAAATTATGAATGAGAGGATTTGATGATACATCATCAGTGCTTCTTAAAATGAATGAGACATTGTTTCCAGAGATTTCACAAAATTGTAAGTTCAATGTGCATTCACTTATTCAATCCGATGGTGCCTTTAAAAGTTGCACTGTACGACTCACGAATCATGAATTGATCATGTCTGGTGCTGCTTATGCCGCGACCTCGCTCATTTGGATGAATAAAAAACTACACTTAGATTAAAACATGAATGAAAAAGTTGTACATTCCTTACAAGGAAAGTTGCAGTTGTAGGCCGATGGAATAGCGGTACATGGTGTAATCATAAAATTATTAAAAACCTATACAAACTCACACCTCTGACGTTCATTCACAAATTTTCCCTCTTGTTTCAAGAAAAAGGCACTAAATAATTTGTTAAGAGAAACAATATTTCATGAATCAAAAAACTAAAACTGGCCCTGATTTATCTCTTTTTGTCCAAGTAGTTGCCTTTAATCTTTGTCTACGCTACTTACTTATATTTTTACATATATTTCGTGACTCAATAAGTAGATTCGATACCAGAGGATAATAAGGTTCACGTTCAGTGTGCCTGGAGCAGAAGCAATGAAGACGTTTTTTTTGAATGAACCTTCTCATTGTGCTAGTAAAAATTGAGAACACTCTTTCCTTAAAATATTCAGGTTACATTTTTACCCTCCTTATTTCACATTTCATTAATGCCTATGGTAGGTCCGAAACCGAGATAATAAACAAAATGTTGCACTTTTCCCACGACACGAGTAAAGTGGAAATCTTTTTGTCGGTATGGCAAAATGTTGTTTTTTCGCGTTTACTATGTCATCGTCTTCCAGTCTCCATGAAATCCCTGGAATTTTTGTTGATTTTCATTCAAGAATAAATAAACTCTTCAAGGTTCTCTCTTCGGCTTGCCTGCAACCGAACCATAAACATTCTTCCCACCATCAATGACACACAGGAGTTGTAGTAAGTTGAATCGAAAATAAATGAATGAATGAACCGTCTATTGATTCCACGCACACTTCATATTTCACGCACGAAAATTCAGTGTTTTTTCCATTTCTGGGTGGTTTTGTCTCGGTCGAACAAAGATGAGAAGAATTCTGTCTTGACAGTAACAATTCATTTATGTACGTGTATTGCGTAGGAGGGCTCGGAATGCATAATCTGTAAAGTGTGTAAACACAAATGATCTAATCATTGGTCTTCGGGATGCTATCTGTCCAGGAATGTATGTCTGTCTGGGTCTGGGTGCCTTAATGAATGAATGACGTGGTTTTTCATGAATGGATTGAACTGTGTGAAAATACTGTGAAAAAGGTGAGTCTATCAATTGAAAACCTAACCCACGGTCGTACTACAATCCTTAAGCAAGTCTGTTTGTCTTTTTGGTTAAAAAACAAAATATTTCACAAGCTGAACATAACTTGCTGCTACACATTCCAAATAAATTTTTCCTGAATGAATTGGTGCTCACAGGCAAGAGATGGGATTGTCATGTAAGGTGCTGTTAAGGACATCATTCATAATTCTAAAACATCCTTGAGAAATTATTAATATGATTTCCGATGCAATCATCTCTAAAACTCATAAACTGGCTAGCATTTGGTAATTAGTAATTACGAAACCAAGTAAATCAAGTAATCATTTCCTTATTTCACTAGCGGTCTATGCCAGAAATACCTCATTTTGTTGCTTCAGTTTTATGAGTCTTGAACTTCCTTTGCCGTAGCAAACCCATAGCGACTTGCATTTGTAGGAGCACAGAGTACGAAAGAAATAGGCAATTAGAAGTTGTTGGTTTAAATAATCATACAATGTATCACACTTTGAAATGAATGAATGGTTACAGGAAAACACAGTGGCATATCGTTCTACCCCAGCCTTTGTGTGACGAGATCCAAAATGCTACATGGAACACTCGTAAATGTAAAGGCAAGAAAAGGCTTATGGGAATGGGAGTAAAGTGATCATGTTGGTGTTCGATTTCTGGCAGTAAATTGAGTAGAAGTTGAAGTGATTGGCGCCATGCTTACACCTTGAAACAATTTTACCGACTGAAAGTTTCATGCCGATAGTTTCAGTTTACTCGTTTCTCGTCTTCGGTCTTTTCTTGGCGACCATGCCCTTCCCTCGTATGGCATTTCGTTGTAAAAATATGATCCGAAGAAAGGCACGCAGGCAGGGTGGCTTTGTTTAATGTGACATTCTTCTCGGAATACTGAAATGCTATGCCCTGCTGGTGGTACTGTGGTACTTGGGGGAACAGTCTCAGACAGGCACAACATGCTTTTAGATCGCTGCTTTCATGAGATATTTCATGGAGGTACACTTAAGCAAATACAACATTTATTACTATTACCAAAATGTTTCCCTTGTTTGTTTCTACGAAAAAAGAGTGTTTAATGGCACGTTGAAAGGACATTTCTACACGTTGAAAATATTCCGTCGTTCATGGCCCTACTGAAAGATAGTAATAATGTGATGAAAAATTACTTACAGAACTATACCACACAATGAGTTCGTTTCCGAAGAGAAAAACTCACAAAAATGTTTCATCCCCCCAGCTCATTTAAAATGTTCTTAAATCGGAGTATTTGATTTACCTACTTTAACAACATTTTTTCTCTGTGTCTTTTCAGGATTTGCTTCGCGCATGCATCGACCAAATCAAGGTGAAGGTTCAATTGACCGTGGAGGAAAACTACAAAGCCCCGGGCAAAAGCTGTCCGGGGTTAACAACAAACTCTGCGAATATGCCAAACGGCAACCGAAATTCCATGATGACAGCAGACGACAAGCTTCTCGAACTAAATCAGGCCGTTACTCCGACTGACGTGGCTGACATCCATTTCTGATTCCTTCGTTCTTGAGCTCGACCGGAACAATTGAAATGAGAGCAACTGTCTAAGTTGTCAATGTAATATAGTGTTATTTTACAGATTTAGTCGTTATCTTTTATAGATTGTAGATTAATTATAATTTGACTTGAAAGATCTTTATTATTCTCTAAATCTCTGCTATTATTTTAGAAGCAGATTATTTTTAGTTATGTAGATAGATAAAAAACTGAGAGTCATTGGTAAATACCTCATATGATGATACAAATTGAAATTATCGAACACGCTTAAATTCTCTTATGGAGAGAGTTCATAAAAATAGTTAGTCATCATGTTCCCTGTTAACACACAATGGGTAACTTATTAGTCATCAGAAATATAAATCGGGTTTTTTTCAGTGAGTTTTATTTAGGCTAGTAACTCTTCTTTTCTTATGTATTTAGCTTTGATCTGAAGTAGTCATTCAAGTTGACACAGTATGACACAGTTCAACTATATCTCAATAATGCTCTAAAATGTGCACAGTGTACACTTTTCGATATGCTGGAAATAACTGTGAGAAACTGGCAAGCAAACACAATGACTGTTAGTTTATTGGGGGAAAATATCAAATTTATTGAATTGCAAATTAGTTACCTAAAAATATTAATCACACAAAAACCACTCGTTGAAAAAAGTCATAAGGCTGATTACATCAAACAGTTTCTCCTGAAAAGAAGATTGCAATTAAAAATTTCCCTTTTAGATTCAATTTGCTAATGAAACAAAAGCGAAACTGTGTTACACAGTCTGTGTACAGGGGCAAATTGATTTCACAATGTAAATTCTGTCGCACCTTTCTCAAGTGACATGTATTTAGCTACATCCTTTTCTTTTCTGATTTTTTCATTTTAATTTTGTATGTTTTTAAACATTTTCAAATCGTGGGATTTGGGATAACCGCATCTAACTTAATAAACAGTCAGCTGCTTATCCTTAAAAGGGGGAAACCGGCATACGCTTATTTTTTACAGTAATATTTAATAACGTTATTGTTCAAATCTCCGTTTTCATTAATAATGAATGTTAAAATATTACTACAAATCTAACAACATAGATGTAATTATGTACTTACATTTTCACTGACATGGGGATGTCTGTTACATCTATATATAAATATGTAAATATGCCAGATACATTGGCTAAAATTTTATTGATTATTGGTGTACAAACTATAAACCCAAGAGCAGGACACAGAGTACATAAATAAAACTGTAGATAGTTAATTTTAAATAGTTCATAGAATTTTTTAAAGCAAAATAGCTTTACAAAATATTTTGCATAATATGATGGACTGAAACAATGCAAGATTATGTAATGTGTTTAATATCATAAGATATTAAGTACACGCGATAAATAACCTATGCAGTATATTTAAGTAATATACAGTTCTACTACCTATGATATCTTGAGCATGTCTGGAAAGGTTGTTTTCAGTATCCACTAGTAGCCCTTGTGCATCAAATTCGCGTAGTTTATTAAGTATACATATTTTAAAATGTGGTATGAACGTGTGTGTTTTGAAAATGATTAGTAGGGCACACTCCACCACTTTGTGTTTGAGACTGTATAATAACGAGTATTTTTTGATAGGTTACGGTTAATATTAAACATTCTCTAATGAAATTTTTAAAGTGCAGCCTTCTCCTGCACATTTTCAAATTAAATAATTCAGATACGCTTGAAAATCAAGTCAGTTTATATAAAGACTACAAGACTTATACGTACACTTCTGAAAAATCTACCTCTTTTAATTGTCTAGTTTATTCGTTCATTATTACTATAATTTAAACTAGACAAGTTCCAGTTAGTTTACTGCGAACGATGCACACAAACTTTTCAGAATGCAGGGCTAAGGTTGAAGTGGACACTAATATGCTTACTAGAAGTAACTTAAAGTTATTTAAATTCAAGGTGCACTTAGTAATAAATTGTAAATTTAAAATGTTGCAACTACACTATGTACTTACAGATATTAATTAATTATATTAAATCGCATGTTTAATAAGTATAGTCAAAATTATTAATTTAAGGAACTACACCGAGAATGTCAAATGACAATCAGTTATCAACCAAAATTAAATTTATAATACTGAACGTATTAGTCGATGAAACTTCTCTTTTACACAAATCGCACTGAGAAGAATTAATTACTGAATTAGGAAACAGAAAAGGTGATTACGTAATAAAGAGAAATACTTCTAAAAATTACCCTTTATGATTTACGTTGGTTAAACGTGGTTAGATTTAGTTATTACAAAGGGGAAATAATCTTAGAAATTATTAATTTGTACCTTGCGAAACGTTTGCTAACTACGATGCAATGCAAAAACTGATACAAATAAGAACAAATAAAATGCTAAACCAAATGTAAGACCATAAATGCAATTGTTTCTTTATTTTAAACTAACATTTAAATTTAAATCATTACCGAGGTGAATTTTTCCACACAACATAAAATATAACATGTACATACATACATCACATCACACCCAACATCCCACTTCAATGACAATATTGTAGTAAATGTACAAAATACATTCAAGTTCTTAAAAGATTAGCACTTGAGAGTCAGTTATTGTATGAATGATGAATAAAATTATTCCTACATACATGAAGAAGGTGATAAAGTGGCTACATGATGAAGAATCTGTAAAAAATATGATAGTGAAAGTGCTTAAAGCATATAAATGTTTTGCGTTTTTATGTAAAGATACGGGACAGTCCACCAAATTAAAACACATCATACTCATAAAGAAAAAATTGACATGAATGATATATGTTAAATAAAACCACGATGAAAACGTTTACCGTGCAAAATTGCCTGATTAGATTGGAAACATCAGGAGTTTGGCAAATTAATTTGGATTAGATTATTTTACGGAAAACGTATGCTTTTGAACAGTTTTTATCCTCTAAAAGGATACAATTTTAGCAGCTTTATTGAATATCGAAAACAGCGTAACTCAGAGTTGGCGTCAATTGTTTTCAAAATGAATTATTTTCGAACTATCTGCCTTTCCCCCATATATCAAAATTATAGAATAGGTGAATTGTCCCATATTGTGGTTGGTTTAAACATATAAAATTGTTAAGTACTTTGAAGTAGCAATAAGTACTAAAATATTTAGTCCCGATTATGGTTAGCGTAAGGTGTTTTAAAATATATTAGGTAAAATTGGTAAATATTATTTGTCGTGTTTGTGAGTACCAAAGGCTGAAAATGTTTTAACAATTTAAAATACATTTATATCGATGTTAATCTTGATGTTTCTCTCCTGTTATAAATAAAAGTTGAGTTGATTAAATTTGGTTGTGTCCATTTACAATGTAAATTTTACATGTTAAAAATTATAATCGTATATCTGTTGCGCTTTACTTTAAAATAGTTGGTAAACACATCGCAATAAGTTCAAAATTAACTAAAAATGTCTCTCTATCTATATTAAGGTTCCACGAGAGTTGAAGCGAGTCTGGATTAACCACTATGAACAAATGTGCTTAGAAATGTTTTTGATGTCTTTTAATTTTATTGTAATATTAATTAGGCAATTAATGTTCTTATTGGGATAAAGTGTTTTTCTATTCGTAAATTGGTCTGACTGAAAATGTACCATAGCAGTATAATTTGAAAATTCTCATTCTTAACCACTTTGTGTAAATCTGGCATTTACGTGTATAAGTACTGATTAATTGATTGTTAGTTTTGTATAAAACAATATGTAAATGTTTCTTGAAATGATCAATAATTGTAGAAATTATTTCGCAAAATTATTTCTCGACAAAATTTGGGTCTAAATTTTTCTTATGTCTATTTCCATAAAAAATACACACAATATACCTAGTTAAGTTAGTATTAATATGATATTCAAGTCAAATACAATATACTGCATTAACTGCTTCGTCTGTAAATTTAATGACGCAAGAAAAATTTTAATAAACATTTTAGTCAATAAAATACCTCTTCTTCTTGAATCATCATGTTATTACACACATACAGTTTTTCGCCTTTCTTCAAATTTGCACCATCCAATTCGTATTATGAATTTCAATTCACTCTTCATCGATTCAAAACTTCCATGTGAGTGACAACAACAAAATAACATTTTAATCACGATTTGAAGCGCTAGAAGAGGATGATGGATGGGGTGAAAAATTGCCGAAGAGTCGAGAAAAAGCCGCATCATTGAGGTCTGTTTGTGAATTTGTGATGCTATTTATTTAGTAAAAGGGAACAAATCCTTTGTTGTTCTGTGGGGTATTATGCGACTAGCGGCAAAGTAATGCCGTTCAATTCATGTTCTCTATCAGATAGCTGTTGTTACTACATGGATTCAGTCGAAAGTGGCGAAGGAAAGTTTTGTTTTCCCCATTCTTTGCATTTACTCGCTATCGCCAATTAATTAAGCTAACTAATTGTTTGTTATTAAAAGAGCTAGAAGCGGTAGTACGAAAATGTTGCGATTGCTGAGTCGGACGTCATCGCTTTGTGCGTTTGGAACAAGATTTGTTTCGTCGGCAGGAAGTTGTTTTGACAAGAACTTAATTGGATCTCAATGTAAGGTTACTTCGTTACTGGTTAACCAAAACCGAAACTATTGGACAAAAGAGGGTCGTATTGGATGGAGAAGAATGCGTGCCAAAGAAAAACATGATCGGGAGAGAATTCTGGAGCCCGCAACTCCGTTAATTGATGCGAAATATCCTTGGCCGAAAGATGATTTTGAGACTTTGCCACCCGATTTATATAAGGAGGACATTGAAGAATTCACTCCGGAAGAAGAACTGGAAGCGAAGAATGGTAGGCTAACTGCTAATAAATATTCTATTCTACATTCCTTATTATTTCATGAACTATTTGGTGAAGTTTAAACATTTGCTTGTAATTTTGTATAACTGAACAGATGTTGTACGGCGAATTAATCACCAGCTCAAAGAAAAATCAGAAGGACGGTTATTTGCAGTTGTTCATGTTTCTGGGAAACAGTTCAAGGTGACACCTGAGGATATCATTATTGTTCAGGAAACATTTCCACCAACGGTTGGAGACATTATTCGACTCAACAAGGTGGATTAAACATTACACAAAATAACAAAATAATTTCTTAAATCATTATACTTTGTTATATCATGTGTGTATGCACACTGCATATACCATTCCAAATTCTTAATTGTAGTATGTTTTAAAATTCCAGATCCTGCTAGTGGGAGGCAAAGATTTTACGTTAGTAGGATCTCCTCTCTTACAACCAGATTTCGTACGGATTGAGGCCACCGTAATTGAGAAGACATTGTCTTACACCAAACTCAACTTTAAGATGATAAAAAGAAAAAGTTATCGACGGCTTAAACGTAAGTTGTTTTAAGCACTTTGGTTAGGTGCTAAGATGACAATCCTCAATCTTCTTTTAAAACGTTTTATTGGTAATCATGTAATGTGTTTAAACATTTATTTCAGTTTTTAAAACGAACTATACCATGCTGAGGATAAATATGATTGACATTCAGACTCCATTGGACATGATAAAGTCAGACAATCAGTCCTTCCAGGATTCCTTTCGAAGTTTGCCTCTGTAGCCACAACTACAATGACTTACATAAATCAAATTTGTAATGTTTCTATTCATGTAAATAAATAAATTTTATAGTTGATGACGTTGATGTTGAGATTATATCCAAATGTTTAAAATTCAAAGAATATTTGTCCTTCTATCACAAATTTTTACTTTTATTTAAATTTGCTTCGAAATTCCGCGAGTTCATTTAACCTCACTGAAATGGTTTTTGCTAAAATGCAGTCAGGAGCTAATGATCCAATTACATCTTTTGTTAAATTATGACAGATGTGATGTGGATATGTTCGTAAGTTTTGATGATTCCATACAGAAAGGGAAGGAAAGGAGCGAAACACCTTACACACATGCTACACATTTCCACTTACACAGTTACAAATATTTATTAGAGGAAAGGTAACTTTCTCGTTTATTGGTATTATTGCCACTGAACAGGTCAAAACACACACATAAAATTGTCAGGGTTAACTTACTTTAAGGGAACAATTTAAAGAAGTGTCATTACGCAAAGAGGTTGATTATTGAGACGATGATGAGACGGGTATGGGATAGCTGTACACATTTTAAAGTAAACCGACAACTACAGAGTGTAATTAATGACAGGTATCAATTAATGTCGACTAGAGGTACATAGGACTTTCTTATATATGATATGGTTATTGACGTGTTTATTACCATGTGATGGCGGAATCTTTCATTATTATGTTTACATTACGAAGAAAAGTGTGGCAAACTGCCGTTCCTGTAGTGTACTTACAACTATTATAAAATACAAACGTTTCGGATAACGGTTAGCATAACAATGTACATAGATGCGACGTGTGAAAATCTCAACTTATAAAACGAATAACATAGAATATTTTAAAACAAAGTGGTTTTTCTCACATTGGTAAAAAGAAGATACTGTTATATTCGTGACAATTGAAAAATGATATTTAGTAGTTTGATTAGCATTGTAAATCAAAGTTACCAAAAGAAGGCATTTTATGAATGAATTTGTGTCACATTTTCGATTGTATTTAACACTAAAAGTGACCATTATACTGCATTAATCATGGCATAATTGGTGTTAAGTTATGGATAAACAAGTTTAGCCACAGCAGCCCGATTTGGTAGATTCGGTAGTTTCGGCTTGTTCGTCACTATTGTCTACTACAACCACGTTCCGTCGGGTGGCCGGCTTCCTCTGTTGACCTTCGGATGTAGAAACCATGCGCTCGCTAAGGTCAAGAAATAATTCCTCGATGTTATGGTTCAGTTTTGCTGAAGTCTGATAATGTTTTGCACCAACCAATGCTGCGTAACTGAAAGTAAATTACAAAGAAATTCTATGATAAGAAGACAATTTTTTGCATACATTTTGCAACAAAATTGATGCGACAAAATTCATAAAGTATTACTTTTCAGCTTCCTCTGCGCTGACAGTCCTCTGACTTTCGAGATCAGTCTTGTTGCCAGCTATTGAAAGGCATATATCGTTTCCAAGCATCTTTTTTAATTCTTTTACCCACGTCTTAACCTGAAAGAATCAAATTGACATCTTAAAGTTTAGATTGCAGCTTAAAATGTAGTAGAATTACAGTAATTCAACTTGGGCTTCATATGTTGAGCTGTTAACTTAAATTTCATCTTTTTACCTTTTCAAATGAATCCTTGTCTGTAATATCGTAGACAAGGATGGCACCATTAGCATCACTAAAAATCATAAATAGAAATATAAAATTGTGTTAGAGTAGAATTTTAGGGTAATTCTTCACCCTTCAGGTTTCGTCGATGCTATCCCTTAATTTTTCTTTAAGGGATAGCATCTTAAGGGATAGCATCCAACGCTATCCCTTAACAAAAAATTAAAAATTCTTTGTTAAGGGAT
>VYYJ01000424.1:0-61146 GCA_021029165.1 Cyphoderus albinus
AATTTCATATTTTTATTACATTTTCTGAGATAAGCAAAGAGACTAAAGCAATATAATACCGTTAGGGCTCATTAGCAAAATATTACGTGTCATGTTTGGCATCATCATTCACACACTACAAGAGATCTAAACAGAGACTCCATAACCCTAATACAATTACATTTGAAACAATTTTACGCAGAACGCACCAAAAACAGAGTTTGAAGGGCACCTGTCCAGAACGAAAGGATATACAGTAAAAATAACAAGCAAACTAGATATTATTTCTAGAATCATTTTCCCAATAACTCTGCATCTGCAGTGCCGAGGACTAGCCAACTAGAGGAAGGGGCAATGAGTACCAATCTCGAAACAAACAGACAGATGTAATGAACCCTTTTCTACAAATTCATTTCAGAAATCGGATTTCTACTTTCTTGAAAAAAGGCAATTCCAAAAATACGGAAAAATGAAAATTCAGGGCAGAACTGCAAGTAGATATGAGTTGTGTATTATTATACCATAACGTGTTCCATTAAACCCGAAATGAAAATCTAAGCTCTGGCAACAGAATTACTGAATTCCTCTTTTCCTCTTTTGCCTTTCAAAAAGAGTTGAATGAGTTGATGACGATAAGAGTGACTGCAATATTTATTTTTTGATTCGCTCGACTTGATTTCCTCTTTTGTCTGCTTTTCCCCCAGACGGAAAAAGTCACGCTTGATTTTGGAAATGCGTTTCCCTGAACCCTACGAACATTAACATTAGCTCGTTCCTGTAGGTAAACTGTAAAACGTTATTTGCTCCTGTTACGTTATATTTTCGGAGTTTAAGAAGAATTGAACAAACACGAACACGAAATACTTACATAATGCAAAAACGTCTGTAATATTCTGTAAAAAAATAAAAAATAGTTTTGTTACGTTACGCAAGCCTTCCAACAAATTGAAAAGATGGGTCGGTAGATATTCAAAGGTTCATTTAGAAAATGTTCAAGTTCGTAGTGATATTATAATATGTATAATGTATCTGTCTATTTGTAGATACAATTCAGAAGTTTACTTGAGAGAAGGCAAAAATTAAATTACATCTACAGCAATGGTCGGTAAGTTCGGGTTCTGTACATCAATCCAACCATTACATCACACAGCTAGCAGATTTGTTGGTCTTCTGTTCATATATTTCCCATTTTCTCATTTTCAGTTACGGACCATTCAGAAGCACACAGTCGAGGAAAATTTCATTGGAAGCGTAACGCTGTAATAGTTTACCCGTATTTTCAAGCTGCACTGCTTTTCCTATGTAGGTTTTTCATTTCCATTAAAAATCTAACAAAAACGCCAACTGCACATGGAGGACATGAAGATGGGCAAACAGAAATTTCCTAGGATTTCTTGTTTGTGACAGTGTAGATTTGGCTTGGAGAGTCTTTGTAGTGTCCCTGTCTATGACGGACGGACAACTGACGGGACAGGGAAAAGTTTTGTTTCGTGGTCTGTGTAAAGAAGAGAAAAGGTTTTCATGAATAAAAGAATGCGAATGCACGGATATTTTTGGCGAGACGAATCTTTTTTTCAGGCGTAGCTAGCACATACATACATCGTTCAGCAATGATTAAAGCAAAACATTTTATTTTCGGTTTTCTTCATTTTCTTTACTGTGCTGTGTCCATCAGTCCGACTCGACAGAAGTATGTATTGCATTTTGCCTTTGAATTGTAATTTGGTAACATTTTCTTTCACCGAAGAAAAAATTCGTTTCGCTGAGTCAGTCAACTTTACCGACATGAATGAAAAAGAAACTTACAACTCTACAACAGTGAGCAACAACTGCTAACCAAAATGTAAATGTAGATTTTATAATTCCACTTTCTATGAAAAAGGACCGATTCGCCGTCAGTCCAGACCGTGACGAAAGTCGAGGTTTCTTTTAGCTATTTTAAAACAGAATTTCAACGAAAGGCACAAAGAAGGTTTTTGGTGTTTTTCTTTCTACCAATGTAAAGGTGTAAATTTGTACGTCCCTTGACAAACCCTTGACTTTCATCTTCATCAATAATGTTCTAAAAATTATGTCACAGTCAAACTGTTTTCTCCAATATTTCAAAATAGCAGGAGAAACGAATAAAATGAAATAAATTAGTCCGTGTTGCTTTCTTAAGAATTTTTTTTTCTGTCATGTCATAATTTTCAGTTTTATGTGAGTAGGTAGAATCTTAAAAAGAACACGTGAGTGAGCTGAGGTTAGGCAGAGGAAACTTGAGCATTTCACAAAAATGAAACGTTGCCTACTAAAAAGTTGCTCTTCCTTTTTTCTGTTCGGATTCCACACATGAGATGAGGAGTTTATAGTTCATTGAATGAACGGTAAGGTTCCGCACAAAATACTTTGAAGCGAACCTGAAGAAGTCAGAGGAGGAAAGAAAGGAGAAAAAGGAAAGGGATAATTCGCCACGCACTTCTGGCACAGCTGGATTTTCATGATTCATCGGATGGTGCAGCAAAGATGAATGGTTCAATACTCCTTCATTCAGTCTCGGTCCAGTATTTATGTACTTTGCAGGAATTGCCTGATGCGTGCTGCGTACGAAACGAGCAACCTTCACTTAATATTGCCTTTGAAATCTGAGAAAAGAAGAAAGAAAACTTTGGTCTGGCACTCGCAACGAAAGCAAAGCAGCACCGGGGCAGACAGTTGCGATACGCCAATTTTCAACGGAAAATTGAAATTCAATTTTAAGGCATTTTCTTTGAAACATAAAACTCCAGTTTTGTGGAAATGCTTCAAGTTATTCTATATAATTCAGCGTGATCCATTAAAATTACCCTCCCTGAGTTTTTCAACTTTTTCTCGTTTTAGCTTTAAAAGAAAGGCTAGGTTATAACAGGCAGGTGCTCGGTGCTTCGCTCAGTTTCTCAACTTGGCACAAATGAATAAAGAAAAATAGAATAAAATCGTCAAAAGCTGTGTCCTGTATGTTTCCACTTTGTATTTCATTAGTTGAATTTCATCTACAATTTTATAAATTGAAAGGTCTTAATAATCAAAAGTTGTCGATGATATGAATGAAGAAAAGAATAGAAATGAGCGTGATAACTAAAAACTTTATTTTCAGTTTTCACGAAACTTGCACAGTCTGTCTGATTAATTACTAATTTTCAAAAGCATTCAATTAAATTTCTTTCAAGGTAAAACTTGAACTTTTATTTTTTTCTTTCGTCATCGCCACATTCACTATTCAATTCATATATTTTATAATATTGAATGAACTCAAAAAGTCAATTCAAGTAGCAGAAGAGGCGCTACTGAAGAACATGCCGTATTATCATTATAATTAAGTGATGTGACGTGCACAAACAAGCGAGCACGAAAAATATGGTTGAGTAACGTAAAGTGGAATGAAATGAAGGTTGAATTAAGTAATGTCCATAGTTCCTCCCTGGACCTAAAAGTAAACTCTGACGCACATGAAAAACGGTTACAAAGTTGCATCTTCGTTTACTTACATTTGTACGTGAATTTAAATCAAACTCACTCAGCAGAGTCATTCACTCCAGAAGCGAGTCTTCACTTCATTCTTCATTTTATTTTTTCCATTATCATGCGTTATGCGTTTTATTTGTATACACATCTTCCCCCAAAAACATACATTAGGACCGGGATAATAATGACTGATGATGTTTCTTTTTTTATCAAAAGATAAAATTCTGTCCAGTCATCTTTGTAAATGAGAGCTGTAACATCCTTTTCATAAATTGATGTATTTTCTACAAGCAAGCGGCTACTGAGCTACATTACTATTTCCCATGTGGGAGTATAATGTTATGTTAATTTGTTATGCATACAACTAGATAGCGGATAGATTTTTTTTTAAAAGAAAAAGACCATTTCATGTCGGAATTTTCTCCTTCCGATTTTCATGCTTCTAGAAAATATTTTCCAAACGTGTGTTTTTAAATGTAACCTGTACACTGGGCTGAACTAGATTGTAAAATTTCAATGATGTTAAACATTTGAATTTGACTTAATATGCCCCAAATTCCCAATATTAATTGCTAAAGATTATCAGCACGAGTAAGTTATAAATGGTCATTGCGTATGTATCTCCCAAGAATTTTTTCACTTCCCATTTCAAGCTGCGTGTGTTCCTTTTTTCTCTAAAAGTTCAAAAATTTTGTCGCTCTTCTCAAAGGTGTTCTTTTTACTGTGCACTTTTTGTGTGAACGAGCACAATATTAATTTGTTCCGGTAACCTGTTGGTCTTTCTCCGGATGATTCATATTTCCTACGTTGATCATGAAGTTTTATTTGAAGAATGCATTTTATTCTATTTACTAAATTCTATTTGAAAATATTCGTTGGGTGTCCCCGTGTCCGTCTCCCAATGTGAAATAATGTATGTAATGTAGCTTCGTGGTCACCACCATCATTGCATTCTTTTCTACACAAAGCGACTTTTGAACCTTTCGCAAACATTGAAAACATCTAGCAACCAATGATCATTATTTTTTGGTATACAAAAGATTTTCGCTTTTTACTACCCATCAATTGTCATTGTCAAGATGAAACCAAAATCCTTAAACTTCTCCAACACTTCTTTAGAAGGTTTTGACTATGTCCATATCTCTACGTCCTATTCAGCGGAGTGGAAAGCAATTGTCTGAATCTGAAAGAAAACTATGTATGTCCGTGCTTCAGATAATTGTAAAAATATTTAAGTTTAAAAAAGTTTTCCGTAGTAAAGAAAATAACAAAGGAATCACACCTGTACCGAGTTATTATATAATATTGTTTGTCGTAAGGTCAATATTTTATGTTTTTAAAGTGATGAACTTTAAAAGCCCCAGGGTGGTCTGTTTTCGTTAAGAGAAACTAATTTTTGTTAGTTTAAGCATATGATTTTGAAATGCCCAGATAAAATTTGGCATTTGCACAGAAATTTCACCTTGCTATTGATAGCTAGTTTTTTATACCCTTTCCATTCTTCTGGTAACCCTTTCTCTTGAAGTCGACTTTCAATTCGTTCCCAAGAATCTGACTTAGCAACTTTCCTCCAGATTTATCTTTATTGCTACAAGCTCCTACAACATTGAACTTCAAAAATGATCTCGCATTTTAACTATGGATTACGTTGAATTTGAATCCGATGCATCCTCATTTTACCACGAAACATGTCAAACAAAGCGCAATGAAAGATTCAGCTCAGATGAGATGTTTTATTTCATCCATGCCTAACATCATTTACAAACCTTTTCTTTGTAGGTGGTAAGTTGTAAACCCTCACAATTACCCTTTATTAGGCTAAATGATGAAAAAGTGAAGAAGAATAAAAATGCGGTGTGGTTGCAGCTACTACATTGACAGGAAGCAGAATACAGAGGAGAACACCCTTCGTTCTCAGCTTAACAATACAAGTCAAGCAACAATGAGCGCGTTTTGGAAAAAGTCAACTTTTATTAGCTGAGTAATGCCGTGGGTGATCATGACTATGATCATTTACCATTATTGCTACTCGCTTGAATAAAGGCGACAATCATTAGGTTCAGGCCACACAACGATCATTGTACACTCTCTCGAGAGAGAAACAACTTCGTAGGACGGACATGACAGATACCACACTGGATCACTTGGGTGCTACCGACCCCACCGATGATGATCTTCCGTACTAGAACCAACACCTTTTTGTCTGTACTGATTCTCTGTTACTGTTTGTGTCTTGTCGTATTCTGTTAATGTAGGCAACTGTCAACAAGGCAGCTGGATGTCATGCAACAACCTTGGATTTTCTCCAAACTAAACTTCTACGCGAACAATTTCGATCACAGATTTTCAGGATATGAATTTGTTACGCATGCCAAAAATTTACACATTCGATGAGACGGGATCTCCCTTGCCCTTAATTTGTGATTGTGATATAATAGCAATATGAATGTCAAATAATCGTTTCCGTAATGAACAGTGATTTATTCGTTTTTTCCGTTGGAAGATAACTGACGAGTTGGGCATGTCACTGTCACTTATATTTCGTCAACGGTCGTTTATGAATGTCCTCTTTGTTTTACTGGAAAATTCCTCCCGTGTCATTCTTCTAATGAGGTGCTAACTTTACTTTCTGGGAAAATTGGTAATGAATGACAAAGCGTGAACGTCGACTTTTACTCCGATTTGACTCTGACATTGAGAAAAGATGAATGAGTTCTGTTGTTTATCATCATCATTGCTTTTAAATACTGATTTTTGGCTCTCTGACTCTGATCTGACTTACTTTTCAAAAGAGAATTTTGGAACATTTGACTTTTTACGTTTGACTGCTCAAACGTAACTCCGGCAAAAGAAATGCCTACATTGCCTGTATAGCGGTATCTCTGCTGTTGAAAAGTCTTCAACGACTTCCCCCGCATCGATTCTCAAATATTTAGGATAATATAAAGCCAAATCCTCCTAGTTTATCCAGTGTCGGTGAAAAGTGTGAAGCACTTTGAAAAGTGTCAAAATAAATCGGGCCTTTTTTACTTTGAGCACGGAACATGAAAGGCGATTCTGCCGATAACCGACATTGCCGCTTAATTTACAAAGTTGTAATGATGATTGGAGCTGAAAGGATGTTTACTTGTTCTTCTGATGAATGAACTTCACAAAATGTGTTTCTATGTAAGGTAAAGTACACCGAAAGAAAAGGCAGATGCATCCGTATCCATTACCATCTTCCTTCCTTAAAGACGTTTCATTTTATGAACGAATCTTGTTGACTTGTGAACATATAACATAGTATTTCTCTAAAACATCAAGATGCAACCACCCACAACCAAACACCGCCAAGTCGGTATAGCACAGGGTCAAAGTCAAAATCAAACACCATCACCACCCGAGCGGCATTTTTAGGGTGGTTTCAAACTTTCAACTTTCGATTGTTCATTCTTTATTATCTCATTAAAGAAATCTTTCTTTGCTACAATGACGCTGTTGCTGACTAAAACGGGGGGAATGTGACATTATTTCTTTCAATCATTGATGACCTACACGAAGCATCTCCAAACAGAACGGTGTGTGGTGTGGGCTGGTCTTGATCACAAAGGGTTCCTAAGGCCTTCAATTCGATAACCGATGTGTACATAATTTGTAGTAGAGTGCATTTATTATGGGAATAAAGGAAGCATGCAAACCCCAAAGAAGATGCTTCTCCTGAGTTGAACAAAGAAGCACAAGTTCATTCACGTATTATTGGAAATACGCTACAAGACGGCCAACAATTTTTATCATGTTTTCTTTTTTCTTTTCTTACACATTTTAAGTTTCAAAGAATATTTCGGTCGGCGTTTGTTCCCCTGCCACAAAGACAAAGTTTTTGTGTGAATTTTGGTGGAATTTTTCCCGACACCACACATTCCAGGAACACATACAATCATGATGATGATGATATTTTGAGACTGTAAGTAACTTTTCGCTTTTTTATCCCCAAAAAAAATATTCATGTTGTGGATGGAATCCGCAGGAATCCCACTAATTCATTTTCACATGAAAGGAACACACTGTTCGTAAAGAAGTTCGGGAAATGTGCTTGCCTATAAATTACCATATTTTTTACTTACACTTGCGTTTTACTTTAGTACTCTGAGATGAGGAGCTGTGAATAACTTTAATACAGTCATGACTCGTGAAGCGATGGAATGCAATTTTTGGGAGTATGACCTACAACAGAGCCAGCACACTTTCGTTATTTATTAACATTATAAAAGTAATGCAGCCAAAGCCATTAACAAAATTGATGCGAAGGATGACACCAAGGTTTTTCCTCTTTGCTCTGTCTCATGGAAGATTCATTACATCCTAAATGCGCGGTGATCCGGAAATTAGCTAATGTAAAGGAAAAAAATAACGTAAAAAGAAATAGAGTTTTTTAGAGTTGGATAATCAGAAAATAAATAGATTCTTTTATGTAATGCTGTGAATTGGATTATTAGCATACGACCCATTTCAAATGCGTGCTGCTCTGCTCATCAATTACAATAATTACTCACCTGATGGTTCTTATGGATCGGGCATTGTTTCAAATCGCTTGTAAATCACTTGAATGATACACGTGTACACAATAAATACCTACATAAATTGTGCTACGATACTCGTGGGTGGAACTGAAAGAAAGACCTTGCTCTACAAAACTCCATAAATAAAATGAAATAATTCATGAAGTGAACTGGGGAATACACACATTTCTCTACTCTAATATTGGGGCATGGGGAATTTGACTTGGTTAGAAAATAGAAATTTTACAATTCCTTTTATTCTTACTTACTGGGTTGAATTCCTTCTTTAAAAGTGTGATTCCCAGCAAACTATTATCAGCTATCTGCTAATAATTACTCTTGAGTGAGCAGAAAGGTTTTTCATTAGGCATTTTCATTACACTCCGTGTTTGAAAGCGTGCGTGCGTAAGTAATTCGAGATTGCTTCTTCGCCTTCATCTTCAACACCATTCATCCATCCCAACCCAAACCCAGCCGCGGTGAAAATATAGGTAATGATGTAATGAAAAAGGGTTAATACTGAATTGAATCACAACACGTAAACTTGTCCTTCTCCACTAACTCCTTAGTGTCCATCACATCACACATTTACTAATGTATGTGTTCTTGTTAACTTTCTCGAGTCTGGCCAGATTAAATTAAAGAAATGCCTCATGTGTGTGCATCCCAATTACATCATGCATCATGTCCTTACATTCAATTCTTCTCATCGCAAAAACCAAATTGCTTTGCAACTGTATCATCGTTGTCTCTCATAGGAGAAATGGGTCTGCCTGCATTTGAAAAACTGAAACAAAGGGGCTGTAATGATGTAATCAATATAGCCATTACTGCATTTATTGTACCGTTGTCTAATAGGATTGACCAGACTGGAAGTTTGGGACAACTTATTTTTTTTTGCAGTTTTTAGTGAAGAGGTATTTAGATGCGTAATCATAAAACTATAATGCTTTAGTGGGCTCTGTCTATGGAAAAGCACCTCTACGCAGTTTCGGGTTGGTTGTTGGAACTTGGAGGTGATGATGTGTCGGTAGTCGATGTCACATTTTCTTCTCTTCAGCTTTAATTTTTTAGCTTCATCCATGTCCTCGCAGTTTTTTAAAAGCAGAAAGTAACGCAAAATGACATTATTGTGATTTGAAGAAACTACCGGTGGCTCTGTATAAATATATTGGATCAGGAGTGTTTTTGTTCTTTTGCAAGAGTGGTAAGTAATTACTCAAAACTTGGAAACCTAGATTCATTTGATTAAGCGGAATGCATTCCTTTATTTTATTCAAGGCTCGGTCTCGCAAGCGCAAGCAATAAAAGAGAATCGGGATTTCAAACAAACTCATCATCATTACCATTACTTGCGAACTGGTTAGCAACCATCATCCCGATAATGACAAAGGCTGGAACTTGGTTCATGGACAACTTTTTGAAAGGAACTTGTCATCTAAAAGAAGAAAGACAAAAAAGGGTGTTACTCCTACATATCTCGTGTGTACATGTGTACTTATCTCCTTTTCTTTCTTGCTTTGATACTCACGACGATGAGAAGTTTGGAGACTGATGCGATCTGATGTGCTGCTGACGGTGTTGACGATAATGATGATGACTGTGTGTGGATGAGCGACAGTGACGGTGGTGCAATGATTCCCGTAATGATCATGATTATACTCCTTTCAACACCAGCATCAGCATCTCCTTGCACTGAGAAGAGACAATGACATGTCAAGGCTTGTAAGTTTCTCCCTTGCAGTTATACACAAAACGAAGAGACAAGAATGTAGCTGCATTTTCTGTAGACACAGAGAAAAGTGTGGCCGTAAAAATGTATGTGGATGTGGAGTGGAGTTATAGTAGGGGAAACAAAGAGAAAAGCGGAGCGATAAGCTACACGAAAGACAAGTAAAGCGAAAATAAAGCGAGATGGTGAGAGAAGATAAACTCGGATGAAAAGGAAGGGAACATGACTTTCCTATTAGTTTAATCGAAATCTTCCTGGATTAGTTGCAGGAATTGCGTATTATAGTACAGTGTGCTTGCTTGTGTAATGTATGTGTCTAACTCTAACAAGAAAGAAAGGCCGTTCTGGACAAAAAATATTCTGATGTATGTAGGAGGAAGGAAGGATTCAAGCAAGCACAAGTAAATAGTTATAAAGGTAATCCGTCTCCAAACATACATACACATTATAGCCATTCTCACAAAGAGCTATTTAATGTCACTTCCATTTCCAGCGGCTAACCAGGCAATTCAAGAAGTATCCAGTGGTGGATGGAAGTATTCCGTGTAATGAGGTGGTTACTTTAAGAAGGAGAGGAAAGTATCTCCGTCCAATCCAATGTGTTAACTGTGGGCGTTCCCCTGTAATAAAAGGTGCAATTAGTATGACTGGTGTGTGCGACTCGTTCAAAAACGTGACATGGAGAGGTATCATTTTCACTTTTAACCATGATGGTACATATTACACAATCAGTGAAAATCTAAATAAAAATATTTTATGCTTTACCCCGTTCCCCTTTCGTCGATAATTAAAATATCTCAGTCACATCTTGACAGCTAATAAAGCTATGGCTATTAAAATGTGACTGCTACTACTTAACTACAGCTTTCAAAATCTAACTCCATTTTCACCACACAAACCCCAGATAAGGTAAACGAATGACTGTTAAACCTATAATCAGCATGCTCACCGTAATTCATTATTCTTATGAAGTTTCGGAAAATGGAAACTCGTAACCCCCCAAATTTCATTTTATATGGTCATAATACTCCCCCAAAATTTTCAACCCTTTTCAACAGGACTTTCATCTCATTTCTGTTTAATATTTCCTTTTTCCTGACATGACACAAAATCATACCAAAAAACTTATATTAACCCACTGTTGAATAAGTCTGAACTCAATATTTGGATAAACCCATCGCCATTCCATTGTGAGCTCGCAAGTTAAGCGAGAGAAAGGAAAACAAAAAAAATGGACGGGTAAATAAATAAATATGCAGCAGCTTCCCTTTTTTCTTCCTTCCTCGGAAATTTCATTTCTCCAGAAAAGTATGTAATTCCCATTTTACAAAAAGATAGCAAGTAAAGCAGCAGCACTTACGCAATTCACACCCATCCCAACACAATCCAATCTGCCCAAGTACACAATTACATCACACATCATCCACTTGAATGGAAATACTTTATATTCGCTGCAAGGCAACTCTTCCAACAAGATATGATAATATCTACTACAAATGTACTTCACAGATGCAAAGTGCATAGTCTCTTTGTCAAATATCCACAGTGCGTATATGATGAATGTAACGATGAACATACATAACATTCATTCTTTCATCCTCAACAACCGTCCGACAGAGAAAAGGGGGAAAGAAAAGTAAAAAAGTGGAGAGTGGAGAAACTTTTTGAATGTACCGAAAAGTCTGGGTAATGCATACTAGTCAATAGTAGTGGAAGGGTTGCAGTGCAGTCACCGACCACTATTCAATGTCAGTGTTACTGCATTTACCAATATGAGAAACTTTTTATAAAATTGTCCTCGAGAAACCAAAAGTGTAACGTGGCTTGAGCGTCTACATAAGTTCCAAATAAAGTTCACTTATTCAGTCTTCCGTATTCATTTTTTGGAAGTGTTTAAGCATATGCTTTGCATCTATAAGGCAGTGGCAATGAATGACTGACTTCAGTTGAGAATTCACCGCCTTCGCACTCTGTTCAAAGCTGACTGTCCAAACATCCTGAGGGACCAATACAGACAAAAAGATGTCAGTTTAGTGGAATGAAAGGGATGAAACCTAATAAAATGAATATTGAATGAAACGTGAACGTGAGCACGACGAGGGTTGAATATGTAAAGAAACTCTCAGAAAGGGTTGCTTTTTTGCTTTCCAGTATAGTTGCTCAAAATGAAAGTATTTTCTTTCCGCTGCACCATCCGTCTCGTCCGTTTCCTATTCCACTCCAGTTCGCCAGTGTTGACTGCTACTGGAAGAGGTCGGCAGACTTTTTTCGATTTGACTGACGATCGTTGATATGAGACAAAAGAAAGACGAGACGACACGACGGAACGAGGAAAAGCTTCAAGAAGAATGTGCGTGTGTCCGTACACACGCAATCACTTGATTACAGTGGAAACTACTTTTTTATACTCCGGCAAGAAGAAAAACGACAACGGAACTACTGCCGAAAGGAGAAATGAAATGAATGAATGAGTGTTATGTAATACAATGTAATGCGGCAATATTATTATTTGACTGACGATGGGAGAGCATCGCCATCAATAAGACCGGGACGACTGAACGGAACGGAGGAAGGAGAAAAGAGAAAGAACAGGAAGACATTTGATTTCTCTGAGTGATCTTTTGAGCTTTCTACTTTTATTTTATTTTATGATGTATGTGCTTTTCGAGAGTACACTCAGTCAAATAATAATACAACAACGAGCATAGTTTCATTGAAGCTGAAGGCTATTACATAAAAAATTGTAGATTCTTTTCCTCCTCTGTCCGTACAACTTTACTTTACTCGACAAAACTAAACGGACCATGACTATGACTCCACGCTCCGGATGGAATGGGTAAAACCTAAGAGAGAAAGGAATCCGTCATTTTCTTCCTCTTTGTTTCTTGCACTGATCTGATAGTGAATGTTGCTCCGAGTTCCTCACTCACTTTGAGGAATGTCATAATAGTAGAAAAAGGCTTATCAATAAAACAAAATTGGAGTGAGTTAGAAAGAAATGTACTTTAGTTACACACACACACACATTATATCATCATAGAATATGACGTAATGATGCTTCCTTTAATGCTGGATGGATGTAAGCAAACAAAGCTAAAGAAAGAAGAAGAAAATCGTCATTGTTCAATTACTCTTCTTTCAAAGTTTTCCCATCAAGAATTTCCAGATTACGGACAACATACGCTTTATGTCATTTAAGTTTTCCTGCCTTGTTGTTTTTTATTCTTCTTTTATTTTATGTTGCTGAAAACGGATTTTGTTTGTACCTAAGTTCGTTTATTGGATTGAATATCTTCGTATGAATCATCCACATCCACCCACCGTTTACGTTTCTATTTCCAACTCAAAGTCTTTCTGGTTCTAACTTTGTAAGTTGTATAACATTTCAAATCGTATTTATTATAAAAGTAAGGAAGCATGCGAGCGAGCAACATTCAATGCGTACTGACTGAATCATGTCAAAAAGGGTGGAAGGAGTTTTATTGAAATTCCAATCAACATCTTTTGCTCTCTATCTCTTAAGGTATGAGTGGGAAATTGATATGGATCGTTTACCAAAGAGTAAATCTGACTCTTTGTAGTCTCACGCTATTTTTATCAAATAAATACAACATTACATCATATCATAGTTTATCATCATTGACGATCAATTTTAATTGTAACTGTAATAGTGAATTCGGCATTTCGTGACAATTCACGACTAAATAGTAAATAGAGAAGAAAATGCCTAGAGAAATTTTAGAGGAAATAGAAGTTAATTTTCGCAAATCTTATATGTTGATAATTGGCAAAAAAGTGCTGCATGCGGTTACACCAAAAAAGTACAAAGTTTATCTACATAATCATCCATCTAAAAAATTTCTGGACGATTTACCTACGTTGCATCGTAATACATAGATATCAATGATGAATATGTGGATTTGTATTTGTAGCAATTATTACAAATTTGCATTCACACTGAATGATTCAGCTTTCATCTGGATTTTTTACAAACAAGCTTTTTAACAAGCACGTAATGCCACGCTCAAGACCATCTTTTAGAATTTGTGTGATCTTGATCAATTTGCAAAAATGGAAGTATTTTTTTACAAGGAAAGAAATAAAAAAGCTTGAGGTCTGATTTGTATAAATGTAAAATGAGATTACCTAGCGTGAACATGAGATGAAAATGACCCATTATAAACGAAGGCTTTGGCTTTGTACATGCATTAGTTTTGTAGATACGGTGTCCATTTCAGACTTGATTTTTGAATAATCTATGGGAAAATAATCCATCCATTATGCAGGCATAAAGCTGTATTATTTTATTGCTCCGAGTTGTCCTGAAGTAGAAATTCTCTTGATGAACCTTCTGGGAATGGGAAATAGGTCAGTAGTAGCGTCAGCTCAAGCTCAACCCAGCCACTCTGCACTTGCTTGCACACTTGCACAATTTTTTACATTGCAAAAAATGCACAAAGGCAAATTGACTGAATTATAAAACAATCTCACTTTCAAATAGTTGTTGCATATTTTACGTGATCTCACTGCCTGCACAGCGTGGGTGGACATGGACGCAAGCCGCTCTACATGTTAGACTACGCAGATAACATTCATCATTCATTTTCAACTTGCTCATGTCATGTCATTACCATCAAAGTCTCTCTCAACGGTAGAAACTCAGTGTCATTTGCATTGCTAACACCGCCACAACAACTTGATTAACTTTATGATTATTTGCATTATTTATATAGAATGGAGTGGTTTATTGAATAACGCACACCTGTCAAGAAAGAGTGGCCACATTCCGTGTTATAGGATACGTATCTCTCTTGTATCAATGGCCTTAATGAAGGCATTTCTTTCTTTCTGCACAATAATTGTAAATGCATCGTTAAGTTGCCTATGTTTGTATAATGTGTAACTTTTTCATAACTAAATTCATGCCTACACATTATTGCCGAAACTGAGAAGCACGTTGCTGGTAGCTGGTGTTGCTGCTGAAGTGCTAGCTGAAATAATAAGGGTTTCCCACCTACCTGCAGAAATTGATTAAATATAGCGTAATTTAATAATACAAGAGATTCACGAGATTTAGTGTTGCGTTTTCATTAAATGTCTTGGGAGTCAGTCTTAAAAGTCGTGCGACCGCAAAGCATGAAAAAATGAACGCTCATCTTTAAAAATAATTCTAACATATCAGAACAGAAAACAATTAACCGTCCCATCCCATTATAATGTCATCAAGAAAAGAGCTCAAGACCACACAATGGATTAGTGCGTAATTTTTTTTCTTCTTCCTGGCATCAATTAAATGAATAAAATTGAATTTTTGTTTTGTTGCTCTTCGAATATCGTGAGTTTATCTGTACATATTTGAATTTGACTGTGCATCTTTCATTTAACAAAATTATTCTGGAAATTGAATTTAATTGTTGACAATGATGTGATCGTGGGTATCGCCTTTATTTAATAGTAAATTAAATAACCGCACATTTCGATTCAAAAATGGGAGGCCAAATAAATTACGTAACGTTAACGTGAACTTAGGTGAGTTTATGAGTTTTGTTGATTACTCTTTTATCATTGGACAATTTGTTTCGTTACGGGAGTGGGTGCCACTGTTTAAGTCAAACTGCCAATTGTTTGTCTGTTATTGTGGTCGTTGTCATTACCTATTAAGATTGAGTCGTGTGTGTCGGATCGTGTTTACTGCTCCCTTGCAAATTTCGCCACAATGCTGACACCATCAAATCACTTTATTGTTTACCATTTGCTTTACAATTTTCTTTGTGACATCAAGGCTTCCTTCCTTCAAAAATAGTTGTTTATAAAACTGAATAACCCTTACATTATGTAAGGTAATTTACCTTTGCTGAACCTAATTTGGCATATCATTTCGTCAATAAATCTTCTGCTTGATCATAGTGGAAGTGGACGTTAAATCTTTGTCTATGACTTTGACCATGCTTAAATAAATACTAATGTTAGTACAAATACTATAAACCTTCATTATTACGTTGTAGACACATTCTAAAATCAAGGTTAAGTGACATGTACCAACATAATGAACAGAGCTGTTGTGACTGACTGATTACTGACTTGCGTGTCAAAATAGCCATGTTTTGAACCTCTTGTGGTTTCAGTTTCAATGAGAGATTCAGTATTAAGGGATTCTTATTTTAGTACAGACAGATATTCCAAATGCATGCACATTTTTCTAAGTTATAACTTTATTTGTATAGAGGTAAATTCGTGAGCAGTTAAGGCACGACTTTTAAATCAAGGCTCTGAAATCTGTAACAGAGGTTTATGCAAGTTTTCATTAAACCGGAAATTGCATGGACAACACAGGGCTTTTTAAATCAGTGTCATTCCTTATAAACATTATTTTTGTGCTAAAGTCATGTTTTGTTGGATTTTATGGACACAGCCATAGCCATGAAATTTTGTTTAGTGAATGAGTGATTAGGTGATAATAGTGGAGTGTTAATGAAATGGTTGCTGAAATTACCTGTTCCTGTATTTATGGTATTTGACAGACCAGACAAGAAGCGAAAAGTGAAATTTGTTCCTGCGAAACGCTGGAGCTTAGTTAGTCTGCGACGGTGAGACGGATTTAAACGCAGTTTTTTCTTGATGCATGATTTCGACCAGTCTTAAAAGATACGGTAGCATTCATCGACTTTTCAATTTTAGTACTTTTGTAAAATATCTTTTCTAAAATGTCATTGTTTTGTTACTTTAACATTAATTCAAAATTTTTATTTTAGATGAAGTCATCAACCGGATTGTTCGGATTTTTTGTGCTATTGCCACTGATCGTTTGTCAAAGACTAGTTCCACTTTCAACTGGACATTCACAGTCTCAGGGCCATTACAATGCACCTTGCTTAGCGTCATCACAGTGTGACCAAAAGCAAGGTCTTTACTGCGTTCCGCCTCCCCCTGGACAAGGCAATCAACCTCGTTGTCGTTGTCCCACAAATACCACAGTTTATGATGACGTCCGTCGGCACTGCGTTGGTCGCATAAATGAAAACTGTGCTTATCAAGGGAACCAGACGTACTGTCCCATGAATTCCCATTGTTCCCACCAGGATCCCCGAGATCCATCTCTGTACTTTTACGAATCAAAATGTTTCTGTGATCCGAACTTCATTCCAAACGAGAAAGGAACTTGCTCACCCGCCGCAAGATACAATGAGTTCTGTAACCACTCCGACAACCGATGTGACATTTTAGCCGGCTTAAAATGTGATCCAGAGAGTAATACTTGCATTTGTGAGTTTGATACTGACCAATACTATGAGAAGGAAAAGGGAAAATGCGTGTCCTTCATTTCGAAAAAGTGCTCAACGTACTATGGATGCGTTGAGAATGCTCGGTGTGATGGACTCGCTCCGGCTAAGGCACGCACGTTTACGAGTCCCAATCAATCAAGGAAGCCAGCGAGCAGTGACAACGCTGTCATACAGCCGCAACAGCAAAGATACAGCTTGGATGGAAGACTGATAGGGAAATGCATTTGTAAGTTGAAGAAGATACAAAATTATTTCCAAAGGTGCATGCTTGAAATTTGAAATTTTTTGGTTTCAATTTAAAAGGCGAATTCGGGTTTTCTGCCTCCAATAATGGACGCTGCATGGCTAGCTACAGAGCAGTCTGCTCGGCATTGTCACCTTGTAATCCTCTAGACAATTTGATTTGTCAAGACGGAAAGTGAGCGTACAATATATTTTTAAATGTCAATTTCAATTTACTAAATTTATTTCTGATAATGTTACATAATTGAAAATCATTTTTTTCCTGTTTACATCTACAAAGGTGCAACTGTAAACATCCGCTTCATATGTACTGGGACTTCAAATATCACAAGTGTCGCGTCCTCGTCACGGGAAAATGCTCTGGCTCCCCTCCAGGAAACAACGAGGAGTGCGTTGATAATGCTGAATGCATAAACGGCATTTGCAGATGTAAACAGGGCTACAACCGAACACCACACCGGAAGTGTTTAAAAGGCTATTTAGAACGCTGTAATGCGAATGAAACTTGCAATTTTTATAGAGGTCTCACATGTAACTCGCAGACGCAACAATGTCTTTGTATGGATGACTCTCTTGTGTACAATGAAAATTTGAAAAAGTGTATGAGTCGAAATGATATGCCTTGTGGGAAAATTGGACAAACTGGCGAGTACGGCAAGGAACCGTATTATGTGAGCTGCGAACCACCTGCCAAGTGTTTGCAAGAGGTTGATGGAGATCTCAGTACATCCTTCTGCAGAGCCTAAGAAAAAAAGCGTTTTTTAAATGTAGAAATAAAAACTTAATCAAGAAATAAAACTAAATGTAGCAAAGCGCACAGGAAAAAAGATAAATCTGTTTCTGGTACAGGATGATGGATAGGGTGACATTTTAGAAAGAAGAAAAAAATTATCAGATTTTTGATGGATGAGAAAAACAAAAAGATTAATAGAAAAATATACTGAAACAGGTTACAATTTTTTACTACCGATGGAGAATAAACAATAAATAATTAGTGATGCAGAAGTGGGGGTGGGGCGACAGGACAGCTCAGACATAGTCTCTCAGATGAGGTCAAGTACTTCTTAATATTTTTTTCCCTTCCTCATTTAATGATGAAGATTATATCATATAAAATAATGAGTGTCGATTATCTTCATGTGCAATCTAATGGTTTCACATTACAATTTTTATACTTTACCTACGTCGTGAAGGTGGCGTGCACGCAATCACAATGTTCTTTAATTAGTATTGTACTTTAGTACTGTTTTCCATTGTTTTGGTTTGTGCAAGCTTTTATAAACTTTTTTTAAGCTGGAGTACACATTTGTTACTTTCTTATGACTTTATAATGAAATTAAAACTACAGAATAAAAAATTTTCATTGTTTTATAATATACAAAGCACAGGCTCATTTATATGTTTTATCATTTTGCCTGCATTGCATTAACTTAGGTACTTTGAACTCTTTCGTGATGTGATCGTGATCTTGTAACATCCGACAAAAACAAAATTATCATTCTCTATAATAACCCATTTATTTTTTATAAATAATTCCTACACAGAGAAATGAGATTGATGCGGTGGCTGTAATGTGTGAATCTGACAAGTTTGTCTTATCATGCATTTACATACACAAGTTTCTAACAGTCAATGTAACAATGTATTAAATACTAAACTAACAACAATAAGCATCATCTTGAAAAAAGTGTTCAGGGTAAAATGATGGGTCGAACCGCACCGATGTTTGCTTCCCCTTTGTGGATTTTCCTTAATACCTCGTTTTTGCTTCCATTGTACTGACAGTCATTTAACAGTTCCATTTAGATTTCCCTTTGTTTTTCTCAACCTGCTATTAGTGGTTTCCGCATCAAATCATTTTTCTCACCTCCCGCAAACATGTACATCACACGTAGTAGTAAGTGTTACTCAAGCACACTCGCTCTATTACCCTTGCAACACTTTCAGAGAAATAATCGAGAAAAACCGCACAAATGATGATGCTCTGTCTCTGGAGCAGTCTGTAAACCAAATTACGATTCCGAGGGCTTTAAAAATCTTAATCTAAATTTAACGCTCATTTTTCGAGTGCTTGCTTAAAAGTCCGTTAAAATGTCAGCGTTTCATTCTCTGAGAATATTTTGGCTACAAAGTCTACTTGCTGTTTGTAGTGGTCTTCCGTTTACTCGCCAACATGGGGAACTCTGCGACTGGCAATTGCCAGGAAGTTGTGATCAAGGTAAGCATTTCAATAGTTTTCTTTCAAAATTACAATTCATTATTTTAACAGCGTTCATGTGTGCTTGTGCTGAAAGAATAACTGAAAAATTGTTATTGAACGTTAAGAAATGCTCTGTTCATGTCTGACAGGTCGGGGTCTGGCTTGTAACTATAAAAGCCAAACTTGCACTTGCCAAGATTATAAAACCATCTACTCTACGGAAAAGAGCCGTTGTGTGGGAAGGTCAGGAGAAGAGTGTCATTTATTTGGAGGGGAACGATTGTGCACGGAAAATGCTTACTGCTTAGAAGACCAGAGTTTGAGCCGAATGCCCATCTGTCTGTGTTTAAAGGGCTACTTCAAAGGACACGGTGGAACGTGCATGAGAAAATCCAGATACGGCGAATTCTGTGACACATCATCAAAATACCCTTCATCGTCAAGCAAGGCGAGTACTTATAACGGTCATTCGTGTGACCCTGATTCAGGCCTTCAGTGTGTCAATTATGTCTGTCAATGTGCACCAGGACAGACGTACGATTCAAGTCGTGATCTCTGCATTTCTTTCGCAGGTATTTAAGCATCGTTTAATCGTGTGTCTCAAAATGGATGAAGATTTTATGGAAAATTGAAATTTTATAGGAATGCCGTGCTCGCAAACCTTGGACAATTGCATAGAGAATGCAGAATGCTCAGAAAAGATTTGGGCATTTGATCACACCACAGGAGCAACAAAAATGGTCGGCCACAGATGCGCTTGCAGTTCAGGTCTCAAGGTTACTGCAGACGGATTCTGTGCCGCGGAGTACGGCGGCAGCTGTAACAAAAGTTCCGAATGTCACCCCGGAGAGGGACTACACTGCCTTAATAACGTTTGTCAGTGCTTTCCGCTCAGTCAAGTTTATGACAGGGGACAGAGGCGATGCGTAGGACTTGTGGGTTCAAAGTGTCAACTGCAGCAAAATCAGAAACAAGAACGTTTCGCGGAGATTTTACCACAGAGAGATGAGAAGCAGCAGGATGCCAAAAATGTAATTTTGCCACTAGTGACGACTAGCTCAAGCTCACCGAAACCAGTCGCGGTTACAACTTCAACTTCGCCTTCTCCTTCCACATCAACATCCACATCCACACCTTTAGCTTCAACCTCAGCTTCAACCACACCAGCATCGACAACGACGGCCGTCGTTTCTTCTTCAACGACGAAATATTCCACTACGTCCACACCGAAACCTGGAAATTCAACGAGCCGGAATTCAAGAAGTTTCGTGTTTTTTAGATTGTCCCGTCAAAATGGAGACGTTCCTGAGCATAGAGTCATAGATCCGCCAATGCCAATTGTCTCCCAATGTGTGAAACACGCCGAATGCACTGAATCCCACTATTGGGATTCCAATTTATCTGGAGAATACGAATGCACGTGTAGACAAGGCTCTTCTGCAACGCCCATGAGGACATGTCTTCTAGATTACGGTGAACGCTGCGGTCATCATAATCAGAATGAGAAGAATACTGAAAAAGGAATGTCATCGACTCCTTTAGAGTGCAATATTTTTGAAGGCTTGGTTTGTCAAAGTGATGATGAAAAAGGGAAAAGTTGTCAATGCGCTGATCCTGCACTTGTCTACGATACAGAGACCAAAGCTTGCTTAAGCACAGGTCCATGTGGAAAGATGAAGTTGAACTCGCAAGTGTTGCTCAATTTATTTAACTACAATGATAAGGAGTCTGGAATGCCTCCGTTTTATCAATTTCAAACTGAGCAATTTGTGACGATTAATTGTATGCCGAATGCTACTTGCATGGATGAATCTGTAAATGGCCAGTTGAAGCAGGTTTGTGTGTCGAGGGGCAGGTTGTCACAAAATAAGCTGGGATTTGTTTCATGATTTCTTTTTACTTTGCTGATAATGGGTAAGAAAAGGCAAAGTCAACTTGGGTCCGTAACTTGACAAATTATTCACGATATGATTAAATAGACTGTAAGAACTGTGTTTTTGACGGAAAATCATCAAAACAAAAATAAAGATATCGAAGGTTGTATCAACTGCATATTTCTTAGCATTTCAAACTCTACTTATTGTAACTTTAAGCAAGCATAAAGTACGTCATTCCGAATCTGACTCTTCCCAGAAAATGCTACTTTATCATTTCATTCCAACATGTCACACACATTAATTCTCATTTCGTCTCCTTGTCTGAGCCTCAAATGAATAATTAATTTTGACCCGCTGCATTTCATTCTTCGTACGTGCTTGATTTTGCTGTGAAATGCAAAGAAAAACGAAGTAAAAGAAAATAAACCTGATTTTGAGATACAAAATGAACTTTGATGACATAACTTCTGAGATTCATTATTCGTTGACAGAATAAATTTTTCATGTCATGCAATATGAATATAGCGTAAGCCTCAAATCTTTACTTCCTACTTTAATGCAAATGCCACAAATGTCATTGATAACTGAAAGCCTTTTGCAGTGATCTTGTTCTCGTTAAACAATCATCTTGAATTTAACGCTGATCTTGTATTTTTGCGAAAAGTAAAAAAAACATTTTTATCAGTTTTAAAATGTCATTGATAACTGAAAGCCTTTTGCAGTGATCTTGTTCTCGTTAAACAATCATCTTGAATTTAACGCTGATCTTGTATTTTTGCGAAAAGTAAAAAAATACATTTTTATCATTTTCATATCAAGCTTCTAATGAAATATTAGAAAAGAGTAAAAAATGGTAAGTTTTGTTTGAAAGATGGTTTTTGCAATCTGGGATGCAATAAAAAATTGAAGAATTTTTCAAACTGATTTTCTCAGGCTGTCAAACTTGATGCAACCCCAACTTTCTTCTTATCTCTCCTTGCTGTCTGTGTCTTCTTCTGTCACCTGGAATTATCTTCAAGTCAGGCCTTAAAATCCTTTGGAGAATCCTGTGATAACGATTGCGACGAGCGACAATTGCTAACTTGTTCCCAAAACAGTTCCATTTGCGAGTGTATGCAATCTCGCAGCATGGTTTTTGACCAGGAACAGCAAAAATGCGTTGGAAAAGCAAATTCTCCATGTGTTCGTTATGCCACTGATTTTCACTGCGTGCCCCACGCATCTTGTAACAAAACAACGAAATTCTGCAACTGTGACAAGGGGTACTTTGAAACAGACAATGGCACCTCTTGTTCTCCACTGGCCAAGTATGGTGAATCTTGCTCTGGACGAAGACCTTGCGATCGAGCGTCGGGAATGAGCTGCATGGAAAAACCAGGTTCGGGAAGTGGTCGTAATAAACGAGTGTGCCAATGTCATTATCCTGCAGATCAATACTATGACCCGGAACAGGCAACCTGCATTTCTTACGCTGTAATTAAGTAAATAAAATGTAATCTCAAAATGTTTCATTTCAACATTAAACAACTGAAGAATGTCAATGTCACTGTTTTTTAACAAGGGTGGAAACTGCTCATTTTCCTGGCCTTGTGTACACAATGCTGGCTGCACCGAAGATATCTATGAACTCCGGCAGGGAGAAAATCTTCACGGGAAGCTGTACTTCTACAATGTGACAATCGGAAGGAAATGTGCTTGTCGGCAAGGAACGCGTATTACCAGGGATCGCCAATGCTCGCCTGGCTACCTCTCCGCTTGCGACTTTTCTTTTTCGGGAGGGTGCAACTCAGAAGAAAATTTAAAATGCTTCGACTCACGTGTTTGTTTATGCAGAAATCCGCTTAGTATGACTTATGAGACAGCAGTGGGGAAATGCACTTTTTTGGTGGGGGTTAAATGTACAAGGGAGGAGGACGAGGGTGGAAGTGGAAGTGCTGACTCAGTTTGTACTGCAAATGCAGAGTGTTTATCGGAATCGGGAAGATGTGTCTGCAAGGCAGGATTTTCCTCGACGCCTTCGTCAGCTTGTTTAAAGGATTTCGGGGCTGAGTGCGGGGGTGGCACTGATTGCAATGTTTATAGAGGATTAAGCTGCCAAGCTAATAGAACTTGCGGATGTCTTTCCAATCTACGATATGATCATAATTCCAAGACGTGTCACAGTCTGGAAGGTGAGCGCTGTGGAAATTTTAAATATTCGTATAATGCTGGATTTATTCTAAGAGGCAGGGACGATGGGGAGGAAGGTGTAATGACGATGACAGCGACAGGAAACCGTAAAGAATTGATTCGTAATGGAAATCGTGTGGTTATCGGTGCCACGGCCACCTCATTTTCGATTTCATCAGAAAAGGGGAAAGAAAATCATCTTGCTTCTGCAGTAAAGTCAGCAGTAAAAATTCATATCAAATGTGAAAGTGAGCTGGAATGTGTGAATGAGTTCGGAGAACTGATTGGTAACAGTGACAAAGCTGTGCAGGGATTTTGTAGACAAAAGTTATGAACACCGTCTGACTGAATGAATGTGACAGTGATAATGGGTTACATTAATGGAAATCTTAATTGAATTGTATTTAAAAAATCTGGAAGTGTTGATGATATATCTTTGATTGGAAATGTTTTAAATATCTGAAAATATTTTGCTCTTTGGCTTTTCATTGTAATACCCCAAACGCAAACCAAATGCAATAAATGAACAAAGCGTATTGACAAAGTTGAGTATGATCATACCACGTAGCATGACTAATTCTTAACCGTTATTTCTTCGTACACATGGCTATTTGTCATGTACACGCTTATTTTCATACTATAGGTACCTAACAAAGTGGGCATGCTGCAGAAAAATCTTTCTTAGCCTTGGTTAATAACATTACGTGCTCTGCACTAGTCAGTAGTAATTTCTAATTGAATGTTCTTGGCATGCTTTCTGTCATATCGGTTAATGCCCTCGGTTGTTTTTTTTATTTATTAATTTATAAAACTCTCGGGTTCCTTGTTAGTTTCATGCGGGTACGAAGGATAGGCAGAAAACCTAACTAATGTACATAATTCAATATTTTCACCAACCTGATATTTAAAATGTCAAAAAATCTTGGTATAAAAATAATATTTTCCTCATTGCATTTTGAACTTGAACACAATTCACTTCAAAAAGTGGAGGTATCAGGTACCAATATAAACATCCCGATGTAAAGCAAACTCTGAAGCAAAGATAGACAGCGAGAGCATAGCAATTCTAGCAGAAGCAGAACAACAATGGTTTGAATATTAATAGCTCGTTCAAGCGTTCCGTTTGCCATTGAAACAGCATTGTTTAAAAGTGTGTCCAACAATGATGTCGATGTACTCATTTCATGTGTGGGAGGAGGGCGAGCATCGTCTGTATACGGCGAAACCTTCGTGAGTTTTTTCTAATACCCCGTACCGTCTTCTTTCTTACTACAAACATCATGTGTCAAGTCAACAATACTGGCGAACCGTTATGTTACTTACCAAAAACATGACGCAAATATTTGCCAGTTAAGGTAGTCGAAGCAAGTTCACGGAAAAATATGACTCATTCATGTATGCAATCTGCTTTTATATTTTTGGTTTCAGAAAGCAGACCTTTTTTACCTTACAGCTTACTCGAGCTGACATTTCAAAATGAACACGGAAAAAGATTTGCGACCGTACAGGTGTAAGTAAGTATTTTATTTCTCAAACAGCTTTGCTTCAGTTCGGATGAGAAGAATTAAAATGGCGACTCGATTGAATATAGGAAGTGCAATTAGACTTTCATTAATTTTATTTTTCCTGTGTCAAATTCGCACGTCATTTTCATACCGCTCTAATAGCGAGAGTCCGGAAGGAAAATTATTTCGTCAATATAACGAGAAATGTGTTCTCTACGATAGTAGTCAGTCATGTGACAGTGCCCAAGGTTTAATGTGCTTTGACACAGGACTCAAAGGAAGCCGTTGCCAGTGTCCTCAAAATAAACTTCACGCACAATATTACGACTCCAAGCAGAGATCCTGCGTGGGAAAAGCCTTTAACGCCTGTGTTCTGGGAAATGCACGGTCCAACTTTAATAAGACACTTTGCGTGGAAAATGCAGAATGCAACACAGCCACGTTTGGACTGCCCATTTGCATGTGTAAGGAAGGCTATGTTGAGAACGATGATGGAACATGCGTTGAATCACTCCGGTATGGAGACAAGTGCGGAGAACCGGATAAACCCAAAGAAGAAGCAGATGAGCCTATTCCATCTCAATCTCGATCCTTTGTAAGGCCTCGTTTCCAAGATCGTCCAAATCTGCCACGGGGATCTCCAAGAATTTGCGATGAAAGGCTTGGACTAGCCTGCATCGAGGGTTCATGCCAATGTCGCTTTGACGAGCAGGACTATAACTCTGCTATAAGAAAATGTGTCGGCAGAGTTGGTTCGAGGTATTTAAGACATTTATTTATAGCAGTATATAAACACTATTTTGAAGCTATGAACTTTATAATGTAAACTTTGGTAAATTTGAAGGTGTTCCTATGATGAACAAGTTTACCCATGTGTGCCAAATTCGCATTGCCCCGTGGCGCTGACATCCAAGAAAGTGAGGCCTCACCCTTTTGCACCTCCTTCTTTGCCTCCACTGCCTCCCATCCTGGATAGTTTTGCGGGGGCGGGCGAACCGGAAGAGATCTATGTAATGCCACTGCAGCCTCCACACATGCCTCCATTTTACACTCCACATGGTCATCATCACCACCACCACCGACCGCCGCATCCTCCAGTGAGTAGGCAAGATGAAGACGCAGTGGTCTTTGACACAATGCGATATTTGGAATATAAGAAAAGATCTATCAAATTTGGAACAAATTCCAACAGTAACAGTAAAAGTGGAGAAGATTCGACTCCGGAAAATGAAGAGCCAAAGTGTCGCTGCAATTCCGGGTATTCAAAGACGCGAGAAGGTTACTGCATGAAGTCGTATGGAACCCAGTGCGAACCCGATGATAATCTTGCACTTTATCAGGACCTGGAGAGCATGGATAATAATCGTACAATTTATTTGGATTTGGAGAAATCGGATAAGAACAGTACGCAAAGCAGCAATAAGCGCAAGAGAGAGGTAAACAGTACCAGAGAAATTTGCAATCCAGACGAGCACCTTGAATGCATTGACGCCCACGACAGTACTTTTAAGTGTCAATGTCGAAACCAAATGAATGAACGCTACGACCCAGTTAAAAGGCAGTGTGTGGCCATTATAGGAAGGAAATGTCGGTCATCCGGAAATTACCCAAAATGCGAAAAGGGCTCACAATGTATCAACGGCATTTGTAGCTGCCCTGTAGGATCCAGCCTGACACCAATGGAAACTTGTCTGAAGGAATATGAAGAAATGTGCGAACCGGGAGACTGCAACGTCTGGCAAGGTCTGGTTTGTCACGCCAAGCCAAGAACATGCTTGTGTCTGGATTCCTTTTTGCGATGGGATTATACAAGAAAACAATGCGTCGCTCCGTTGGGAGCAACCTGTGGCACCCTCATAAGCACAACGTCTTGGGGTCCTAACCAAGTTCCGGAGAAAGCTGTCATCCAGTGTGAAGACGGACTGGAGTGCAAAGCTGAGGAAAATGTTGACAGCAAAAGTGCTGTAGTAAAAAGATGTCAGTTGAAATGATAAATATTTTATTAATTCTACTTTTTATAATATAACGAAGTTAAATCTCAAAATAATTTCCATCATAAAAATGTCTTGAGTCTTGACACATTCTTTTAAAATTACGTATGAATAAAGCTTTATAAAACCAATTAATTTTTAGATATAGTGCTCAAGTAGCAATATTTTGTTACTGTTGACCTTGAAAATGTCAAGTTGAAATACACCCGTGACTTTTGGCATAGCATTTTACAATATGTAAGGAACTGAATTTGTATATGGCAAGTTATAATGTATAATGTCAAAATGATTCTTGTTTCTGCTGGATGAATGAAGCAATGCTGGAATTCATCCAGAATCTGGATCTGGCGTTGGTAATTTTTTTACAGGCCACTGAACTCATCAATGTGAGACACCATAAATAACCCGAAGAGCACATCACTCAGCACTATTAAGACACAAGATAACTTTAGCGGCCATCGGCCATGTCATGTTTATGTGTACTTTATATAAATATTCCATTGGAAGTGGACATGGTGTGTTGTGGGAAAAGAATTTATTAGTGCATCTAAATCATAATAAATATTACTCGCACTGCAGTGCAAACATTGCTGCCAGTTCTGCGATGCGATGACTAGCCTTGCTGGATAATTACAACATAATTTGTTTTCATTTTAGTTTGAATTATATAATGGCAGAGAAAAAATGCTATGCTTCATGCATGATTCATGCAGCATGAACACTGTTTATTTGTGAATGGTAACATGAATGAGTGCATCCTATTTAATGTTGACAACTCTTGGATTCTGCTCTGGCCATCTTCATTGGACATTACTTCCTAATTTAAATGTACTTTAGAACTCTCTTGGCATTTGTGTGAAACGCTATCACACAGACGTCGTGAATCATAAGGCTTTGACAACATTTGACAACAATCGACCTTTACATTTTTATCATAAAGTTAGCATAGTTGGCAATAAATTGCAACTTACGTAACTATTGACTAATTTGCATACATACACGTTCAGCAAACTATGTCGTGGGTAAGACAGCTTAAATGCATACAATATAGTTTTACCTCTTATTAAAAAGTTTGATTTCCCTTAAAAAACGGGGCCTTTTTATTATTAGAAAACGACAAGCATCCACCTAGGATTTCTTACATTACTCTCTCTAACGATTGTCACAATCTCACCAGTGGACTCGTTGGTGGTTGGTCAGTATGAACAATTCTGTTCAGACAGCAATGACTGCAGTCAGTCACAAGGGTTGACATGTCAAAGCAGCAGGTGCAAATGTGCGCCCGGGGGCGAAACGGTTTTTTCTCTGAGCAAAAATCGTTGCGTCGGAGCGGCAGGTACTATAAAATATTAAACTAGAACAAAGACAAATTATTATTTTTTCATTTTTTTAACTTTTAATAAAACATTAGCTTTTCCTTTGTACGGTTAGGACGAGAATGCTTAAGGAGTGGCAATGAAACCCTCTGTGTGGACAATTCTCTGTGCCGTGATTACAATTATATGTTCCTTTGTGTCTGTGCGGAAGGATTTTACCAGGTAAATTCTGAAAAAATCAGAAGCATTGAAATTCTACGTTTCTCTATTGAGTGGTTTGTGAATTTTGAGGGTAGAGCAGGGACGGAAATTGCTACAAAATTGCTCAATACGGAGAGTCATGCAGAGAGGAAGACTACGCGTGTGGTGATTCCGTCACAACATCAATAAGGTAAAGGCACCGATTTTCATTCAAAAGAAAATGCGTAGTGGTGGTAAAAAATATAAAATGAAGCAAAACATTTTTTCTCTTAATTTTGTGTGAATTGCAGTTGTTTAGAAAAAAGGTGTGCCTGCCTGCTGGGGGAAAATCAATATTACGACCCAGTGGAAGGAAGGTGCATTTCATATGCAGGAAGTCAATGCTTATTTCATTACCCGACTCCTTGTAGCGATAACTCTTATTGTGGGGAGATCGCAGAGAATATCAACGGCGCGTCCTTCGTTGTGGGTCATAGGTGTCTTTGTAAATTGGGTTATAGCTACACCCGGAATCGCAAGTGCTTGGGAAAGTATCTTAGCCTGTGTGATGGCACCAAGAATCCCTGTAATTACGATGACCATTTGGGATGCGTCAATAGTCGATGTGAGTCATGAATTTCTCACAAATTCTTTAAGCATTCGTGTACAAATTCGACTTTGATTACACAGGTCAATGCAGGGATCCACTGAACCAGGCGTATGATGAGCCGAGTAATCAGTGCAGAATACTGATCAATTCTCGTTGTGATCCCGAGGGTGGTCCTAAATGTATTCCAAATGCTGACTGTATACCACAAAAGCTTACCAACAATAACACGGCAACCGCCGCTGTCCACAGATGCGAATGCTCACCAGGCTTCAGTGCAACGCCTCTGGGAACTTGTTTGATTGATATTAACCATAAATGTGAACCGGGATCTTGCAATCATTACAATGCGTTAACCTGCGTTAATGGAACATGTTCCTGTGTCGATAGCAGCTTGACTTATGACAAAAAATCGAAAATTTGTGTGGCCATGATTGGACAGCCCTGTGGACAAGTCCAGGTTTATGATAAGTCCGTCACAAATAGTAATGAGGTTAAAGAAATAGTTGTTCTCTGTGAAGGAAATGCAATCTGTTCCAAAAATCAAGTTTACTCAGGCGTAGTTAGCAACGGCGCAGGAATGAAGAGAATCTGCAGAGTTCCTTCAAACCCAGTAGCTACCGCTGCAAAAAATAATTGAGGATTAATTTTGTCAACTCTTGTTACTCAAAAGTGGCTTTGCGCAATAAAAATTTTATTAAAGAAGGAAATTGAATAAAACATTTGAAAAATAAATTCCAATGCGTAAAATGTTGACCTTGTTTGGATATTCATCCATCTAAACTTAAATTCCTTGAATTTTCTTTCAGGTGCTTCTCTCTGTCTCGGATGTGAAATATTCATATTTTGAGGAAAAAGTGGATTAAATCTTGTTTGTTTGGACTGTTTTTCGTGTAACGTCATTCTTTCCCTTAACAAGAAGAAAAGACTCTTTGAAGATGAAGTCTGAGAACTCCAAATAAAAGAAGCAATAGCAAAAGCAAAGGAAATTACTATTACATACCGACCGATTTCTTTTCTTCGCACCAGTTCCCCTGCTTTGCTCAACGGAGAAGAAAGGATGAAAATTGTTAAGTCGCTTTCAGTGAAATCCGACCTTTTGCTCTGATACTTTATCACTACACATAACCTAGTACAGAACAAGCATAATTCTTCTTATGTACATGTGTGCGTGCACCAAAATATCATAGCAGCCAGACATAATCTGATTTCAATTCATCCTTCATTTCATAACGTTGAAATTGGAACTAACGTGGAGACAAGCTCAAAGAATGTATCTCAGCAGCACGAACAAGTCACAACTTCACAACAGAAGAAAAAGAAACCCTGAGCCAGGTTTACAAAGGGATGTTGTTATGTTATGCCGTTGGTGTCTAGATAATATGAGCATATGAAAATGTTGGAAAAATGCAGATTCTGAGAAGAAAGCTTAGTTTACCGGAGATGAGATTTACCGCTCCTGTAAATTGTACTTTAACTGGATTACAATTTTCTCTGTTTACAAAAAATCTTGCCTCGTACAAAGGAAGGAATCAGATTGTATTGTAAACCTAATACCCACCAAAGGTTGGCTCGCAGCAGCATGCAGTTAAATACACAAAAGAGAAAATCTAATCTTCATTTCATACACAGAATTTTTCATCCTCTCTCTTGATTCTCTCCGGATAGTCGACTCGAGTCTTTTCCTACTTAATAACAGCACATCACTGATTTTCTGGAAGTTCTGTAGAATTACTAAAGAAAATGGGGAGCGTAGCGAGAAAAGGGATCAAGACTTTAAACCAATATGCAGACAGACGATGGGGCGAAAAAAATTAAGATGAGATATGGAATTAAATCAGTGATTGTATATTTATTATGAATGAATGAAAATATCGTATTTTTGTAATCTTCCTGTGCAGCACTGGGTACAGAATGTTTTGGCTTAGTTACCTAAGGTGAAGGTACTCAAATCACATTGTAACAAGTATGTAACAGCAAAGCTGTGGTTTCGCTGTAGCAGCATTAGCCTTTTCTCATGTCACGGATGGATCGGATCAACTGGAATCTTCATATTGTCAAATTTCATGGCCCGGCGGAGAATAGTGGAGGAAGTAGAGCTTGGAAATTGTTTGCTGGCATTCTGGCATTATTGGTTTTCCATAGGCCTGAAACTGGAAAATTTATTAGTGTAAAATCGTGCGGAATGGAGTAGGAGGTATCCAGGAAAATATCCGACGCTTACTTTTTTGATTTACGCTACCATAAGTTTTTGTACCGCTTTATTTTTTCAGACTTGCACATGCCGAACTGAATGTAGAAAAACAGGATTGAAAAAGCCAGAGATAAATAAATATGCATTACTATCTATAAAAGTATGATATGACAATCATCAGTTTGGCTTAACTGAAAAGGGATTAAAACGTAGGTTGTGAATATAGTAAAATACATACGTGATAGTACAACAAATTCAATATATTATATAATTATATACTTAATTAAAATTTGCTCCAAAGTTAAATGAATTTAATTGCATTATTTTGCATGTCACTTGATTCAACTGAACCCGGATTTCCATTTTAAATAAGAATAAGAGTGAACTATAAATGAACTACGACATTTAAAAAACCAGGTGAAGCATTTAGTAAAATTTATTATTCAAAGCCCTTCTTGGTTTTATATTTTTAACGACTTCACTTCTTTAGTGAATTAGAGCGGAAATTCATGACTGCTTCGCTGCTTGTTCCTGAAGAAATCGAGTAAACATGTGAAACTATGTAGCAGCAGTGTGGCTGGAAAGTCAGAGCAATGATTGTCACAAGAAAGCTTTCTCTCACTTGTTTACAAAGTTTGAGTGGCAGTAAACAAATTAAACATCTTATTTACATGTTAAACTTTTGTTAAATTATTCCGGAATCTTGTGTCACTGTATCACACCACTTCTGGAATCTGTCTCGGACCTAATGTTTAAGTAATTATTGTGTGTAGATATGGGTTTGTACTGGCAACAAATTGAGATAAAATAAAATCATTTCTAGGAACACAGCCCACGTTAAAAACCCACGTTACTTAACCCAAAATTATTACGATGACCTTTCATAACCAAACTGTCAATCCAAGTCCCTTGGCGTTGGCAGTTTATATTTTAACTGTAACTATATTTTATACATTAATGGAAATCAGTTTGCAAAGAGTTTTGCAGATCACGTCAAAAATGATCCTTGCTTGTAACATGTATTTTATTACATTATGTAAAAAGGACAGACGGTGTAGTTCTTCCATGAATAAATTTACAATACTTTCAATTTTTTATTCTGCAAACATCACATCAAAGTAGTCATTCTATTACACAAGAATTTTCTACTGCATCAACTTTCATATTTTCTAAATCATATCTTTAAAAACGAGTCTCATCATGCTCGAAGCAAGCACACATAAAAATGAAAAAATCTAGATGACTCTTTCAAGGGGAAACAATAACAATGTATGTCTATCTACTGAAAGAGTAAATGTCGAGTCATGAGCATATTGCAGAAAATGAAATTTTGTTTTCTTGGTAAACTTCACTCAGCTCAACTCAACTGCGTATATTATTACTATATTTATGTATGCATTAGCCAATAACAATCTCAAAGGCAGCCCAGCGCACATGAATAAAAATAAAATCAAGAAAAAATTTAATACAACTCAAGGCTCACAAGTCTCAACAACCAAAGGCGGAAGTATCCAGCAAAATGTACACAATATTTCCTCATGCATTCATGAGCATCAATCTCATCACATCACGATGATTTCGATGTCGGTGTGACGATCTTCTTGGCTTGTATTACTCGGGAACTGGAGACGGAAAGACGCAGAAGTTAGAGATAGACCGAATACAATTACCCACGCACTATTGCATTATACTGCATAATAAAAGTTTGGAAATGCATAGACGATCACACGTGACTGGAACTGGAAGCAATATTTTTATTTTTATTTACTGCAACACATTCGACAAAACAAGTCTGTACACAAACATCAAGAATGCACACTGCAATGTCAATTGTTCTTTACTGCGAAAAAAATCCCATCCTGAGAAAGACGAAGACTGAAGACATTGATCGTTTATTTCCACCTCGGTTGCCTTCTTGCATCACACGCGTCTGCAACGATTCCAGACTTAAGCTTGCAGAATACTCTTACAGTTTTTCATGCTTTCGATTTAGTTGCTAGTCGGTGGTTGACTTGACTTGGTTGGACGAGACGAGAGATGAAGAAAGCAAAATTGAAAGTTCTTTCTTTTTGTCTTTTTCTCTTTGTGTCTTTTTTCTCATTCTACTTTCGATTTTGGGTCCGTGTTGTTTTAGAAGTATCCTTCTTTTGTACACAGAGGAAAAGCAAACCGTCAAAGGAGAAAGTTTAATGTATTTTCTCCTGTGACTGATGCGAGTGGCTTTGGTCACATCACATCAAAACACAGGAGAGACGACCTCATAGATATCATCGTGCTTTGCTGATGGACATCCCATCACGTCACATCACTGATCACAAGGAAATGAAAAGAATTGCCCTGAGCATATAAATAAACACCGGGAGAGCTACGTAAAATAAGCAATTTCCACAATCCCCCCACTCTGTCTATTGTATTATCTTTGGTTTTTTGGTCTGATACGCACGGGTCGAAGAAGACATACTACTTACTACATACTCATATTGAAGCGAATGTCCAATTCAATTTACCAATGTTTATTTCATGCCCGTGTTTTCATACCATTAACATTTCTATTAAGTTTTGAGGGGCCCAGAGTCCGTACCCGTTTCAACTGAAGCTGTAGGTTCAATGCATAGACTATGTAGTACACAGACTAAAACTTCATAATGAATGCGATGACGGTGATAAGTTGACGATTTACAAGGCCAGCTGTCATAATAAAACTTGTAATTTGTACAATAAAATAGAGACTTATACTAACTTCATAGTAGTGTTAATAATAACTGAAATATCTAGTAAGTAGAGTAAGGAGGAAACATCCAACTTAATTCTGTTTTGTTTTTCCCTGAAAGGCCAGTGGCATCAGGAAACTCCCGGATGTTTTACCTCGGGCTATTTTGACAATGGTGATATCATGCATAAGTAAGTAAGTAACCTAAAATAACGTTCCTTTGCCAATCAGCCTCATAAAAGCAGCCCTTTTGCTCTTTCTCTTTATGCACTTGTTATTTCAGTTCCATTTAGCTTTTTAATAGGGCCCTTTTCAAAAGATTGTTTTGCCAGAGTCGTGTCGTGAACAGTGAACGGTTCATAACCCAAATTAAGTAGGGAGGAAGAATGACAAGAGTGAATAATTTAACTGATTTTTTTTTTTGTTTTGCTTACATTTTAGGTTTATGCATGAGATAAATAGGCATGAGATGATAATCATGATAACGGGGATGTTGGGATTGCAAAATGTTTTTAGATATATGGTGAACGGTGACTTCGCAGGGGTAAATGTGGATTTCAATTCTTCTACTACTGCATAGCTGGAAGGCAAATGACATGACAATACGCGTTTTATACATTTTGTTATTAAGTGCCATATAGAGCCGTTCATTTATTCTGGGGAAGTGAAAAACGAGCCGCTTTGTCCGTGTATGTCCAGCAGGCAAAACAGACAAAAGCTACTAAAAGAATGCTTTTATTTCATTTTCCGGTTCAATAAAAATTACGTTTTTCCTGCCTTTATTTACAGACCCCGCATAAAAGAAGAGAGATATGATAGGTTATGTTTAGATAATATATGCAGATGGTAAATGTTGTGCCTGTGCCGTTGTTAGTTGTTAAGAGCACTTTGTGCTCGAGGCTGTGCGGTGTCATTGGCATCTATACAGAGATGGATATTCAATGAATACTTCCAATTTGGTTTCATTATTCTGTTTTACATTTTCAGTCTTATGGCATGACTTACTTAACAATCTATTACTATAATATAATATGGCATCTATACAGAGATGGATATTCAATGAATACTTCCAATTTGGTTTCATTATTCTGTTTTACATTTTCAGTCTTATGGCATGACTTACTTAACAATCTATTATAGTATAATATGATGCACCATTCTCTTTTCTATTATTTGTCACAAAACAGAAGCTGATAAAAAGGGGACCTTTGTAGTAATTAGCTGTGTCAACAGGAGGTACCTTTTTGTATTCCGGTTTTACATTTTATTAGGCGTGATATTGCATTTTATGTCCTGTGATAATTACCAGATAAAATTGATTCCACTCCGATGCACCATAACAGAACACTAATGTAAATTGTGAACTTCCCGCATCGCAAAATTAAGCGGCTGCATTTTTTGTGTAATGCCTTATTTGATGGTGAGTTCGTACGTAACAGTCTTCGTTGTGTTTTAATTAATCTGAAACTGAAAACAAGGAATTTTATTTTAGGCTTGTTTCGTGACCTATTTATTCAAAATTAAATCTCCCAGCACATCATGCATTTGCTACATTAAATTCCAACACTTTTATGAACATTCCCTTGAGTAAGTGCATACGTACATTACAATACAATTTAGCACAAGCCCTTCATCAATCTTCCTGTTAGCGTTCCTGTGCTCAGTTTCTCAGTAACATTTCAATAAAGACCAATCCATCATCCCAATTTACAGCTACATAGTCCGTACTTCAACATCTTCATAACATCCTTTGACCTAATAATAAAATTAAACTGGCAAACACGCGTCCTTTACATTCATCAACGTAACATCGTGTTATCTTACCACATACCACATCACTGACAAGTTTCATGGAGAGGGAATTTTGTTGCTCTTCTCATCATACACCCATCAAAACTCGTAACATTGTTATTTTGCGTGTTTAGCACAGACCACAAATTGCTCGTCAATAAAATTCAGAAATACCTTCATTGATTTGTTGACAGTGCTCGATGTGTAATGATAACGTGTCCACATGTTTTGTCTCCTTCTCAAGATTTAATATGCTCAAGAGAGAAACAAAAATGGTATCAAATCAAGAAAAGTTTTCTCTTCGCATTCCTAAGAGTCAGCAGAAATAGAAAAAGTCACTCTCTTTGAAAGGAGCGATGAGAAGATAAAATGGAAATATTTTTGGACATACTCACTTCATATCGTACATTTAGAACTTATTTCATAATACCACCCGCATAGGTGTTGTATGTACGGTCTCGAGTGAACATGTCATGCGTTTGATATGATGATCCCAAACTCTGCCTTAGCGTAGGTATCTAGTTATAAGTTAAGACTGTGTAAAACGAAACAAAGTGACCGACTTGAATCCACACATGGGAAAAGAGACCCTGCTGCTGGTATGAAACGAAAATACCTTTTCCATTACTTGAGCGTAGTTGACAGGTTGTCTGTCTAAAATCTGTCCACATCTAGGTATATTTTATATTTATGGTTTGATATGATGATACCCATGATACCTTGCTTCACAGCAATATAAAGCCACAACTTGACCTGACTTATCTAACACTGATGATAACAAAAAGAAACTTTTTCAACAAAAAAGTCAATCCGTTCTTCATCGCTTGTGCTTCATTTTCTTTCCTCTTCGTCATTATCGTTTCTCACATACTTCATTGATTTCTCTTTTGTTCTGCTGAGGGAAGGAGGAAGGAAGAAAAGGGCGAAAAATAATGCGGTTATGCGTGTAGTCTCTGCGGTCGGATGGATGAGATTTTTGAGTGTTTGCAGGGAGGTGAGTGCAGGCAAAGCACAATGTGTCAATGATGACAATGGACACAAAAGCGAGTCTTAGATATATCCAATAAACAAAATGCAAGCACAAGTTGAGCCAGATCCATGATGGTGGCATTGGCAAAGGCACATTATGGTTGTGGTTATATTTAGGAAAACTCTCATGAGAATTAGAGACCACCACTACAAAACAAACTACAACAAGCCAGCAACCGCCTCTTGCTTTCTGTTTCCTTACTTGTGAAATGTGTGCAGTGCATAAAACTTTTTCACTTGTTGTTGTTACTTTTGTAACGCATCTTGTATCTATTTGTCTGCTGGTGTTTACATCAGAGTAAGTACAAATATTTCGGGAAATTATTATTGACACACGTTACTTATGATCAGTTATGAGAATGTAGGATGAACAAACAAGGCGCTTAGAACAGTGTTAGAGCAAGACATGGCATGTACAAGATAAAGAAGGCATTTCGATACAAACTGCGAACAACCCTGTGATTCAGAAGGGCTTGTACCAGTCAACCTAATTTTAGAATGACGAACTTTTTTCATTTCGATCCAAGTTGAGTGGTAACACAAAAATGCAGGATTACTTTACTGTCGTTCGTGAGGAAGTTGTAGATGTATCAGAACAACATTCCGGGTGAAAAGTCATGGCATGTTTTTCAACTGCTTTCATTCTCGTTAGAATGTTGTACTTGATTTGTTTACAGAACTTTGATGAGAAGACTGATGCCGTTTTGACTTGAAATGAAAGAAATGCCATATTTCAATTCAGAATATTTAATAGAATCCACGCTTTCTCTAACCTAATAGATACAATAGTTGCTTCAGTCTCAGTTTATTGTTGGCCAGTCGCTGAGGAATTTTCTCTGTGAGTAAATGAAATCTGTTTCATTTTTCTTTTTGTTCCTCTTGTCTCTTGTTGACGGCCACCTACCAAGTGTGGATGCGTTGCGGTCTATGCAAGGATAGATCGGGCGATGTGGCTAGATGATAAATGAAAATGATATGCTTGCATGGTATCCGGCAACTTTAGTTTATGCTTGAGGATGTCTATGTAATTTATAATAATGTTTACAATTTATAAGAGTTGACAAAACTAATCATAGTTTTATTTTTAACATTTCTTGCACATACCAGTACAAGTCAAATTCTTCAAATACTACAACGAATAATTAAACCAAAGCAAATGTCTCTTCCAGCATGAAATTATAAATAGAAATTATAAATTGAATTCTATAAACATGTATACAACTTTTATTTAGAAATCAGGTTTGGAGCACATAAGCCGAATGTCTATTTTTGTTAGTCCTGAGTTGAGTTCGTATTATCTTTTTTCTAACCATGACCATTTCCAATTCTGTTTTATCGACAATTAAAAATTGTTACATCTATGCACCATTACAGCTTTGATAACAAAAACATTTAAAAAGTCCAAATGATGCGGAACTGTATTTTAAATCACTCGCTGAGCTTCCTCCCTTCACTCACCTATTTAATTTTGTTGAAAAATAAAATCTTTTTATTCTTTGTCCCTTGTTTTATTGTATTTCATTGTATTGTAAAACATTCAACGGTATTAATAATAGTGCCAGCTAGCAGCACCAAACAAACCAAAAGAGAAGTGTATCACTGCCAAAATACGCCTAAGTTGATTATTGGCCTCCTGCTGCTCGAAACAGATTAACCTTATGCACAGAGAAGAGTAATGACTTTTTTATTACTTTTCCTCGCAATACAACAATCATGGTATCACTTGGTCCGGTCATCATCATTATGTCATGATGATTGCATACATTACATAGAAAATAACGCGGACTTACGTCGACCAAGGGTTTTTAGTCATAGTCATCCCATCCCTTTCCAGGAGGAGGCTTCGCATTTGATTTAAGTATTTCCGTGTAATTGAAGGAGTTTATAGCGACGACTCGGGTGTTTGTTATCTTGCAATCCTAATTCATTTCATTGTTGTTCTCGCCACACGAACAACGAGGAGAGCTTCAACGTCCATTAAAAATGACAATAGAAAAATGTTCTTCGCCCAAAGTGAATAATAAAAATCCACACCGTTTCGTTCACTTAACTCCCTTTGCTTTCTTTTTGTTCCGTTTTCTTCGTCTAGAAACTCTGATCTGCTTTTTACAAATAAAACAGAAGTAAACAATGATGTAATAAAAAACTCATTCTGCTTTCGTCCTCTTGCTGCTATTATCCAACAAACCAACAATTGAAACAGTTATATAAAAAGCAGAGGTCCATCTCCATTTAAAACAGCCACACTCCATTGTTAATCGGTATCATTAGCAGTGCTCAGCGGGAGATTAATGAGGAATGCACGAAGCATTTTTATTAGATAACCTCCAATGTCCATCTATCATTCGAACGTTCAAAACGCTTTTCTATAATGGCGAAATATTTCAGACGATGACGATACACACACGTTGTAACTTGCACAAAGAGTTATTGTGTACTAAAATCCTGTCAAATTGTTCGCCGTGAAATTGAAAATGTATTGATGGCGTTTATTGACGGATATATTTGTTTAAGTACGCAATTTTAAACGCTTTTTCATCTTAATAGTCATTATTTCACCGAAATCGTTAACAATAGCCAACACCATTTTTCCTGTTATGAAAAACATTAGAAAATGTATCATTTCCTTATGAACTTTCATGACTTTGCTTTTAATGTGACTTCTCTTGAAAAGCTGGTTTCGTGGAACTCTTTGATGACATTGTATTGTTTGAAGTATTATTATTGATATACTCAAATAAATCTCCCAAAAATTTGAAGTTTACAAAAACTTTTATCTTTTCACTGCATCATTCATCCCAAAATTTTGGTTTGTGTAAAATATAATAGCACAAACAAATATAGAGCATTTTGATTTTGCAGATTGATGTTTACCTCAGAGGAGTTTTGTCAATTCCATCAACATGAAAAAGGCATGTTACTGGCACTTAAAGAATTTTCCTTTTTTCCACGCTTCACTGGACATTTATTTTTTTCCTAATCCTATATAATACTCGTCTTATATTATATAATTCTGTCATACGTAGTACCTGTTCCATTTACTTTATTCCTTATACAATTTCAATTGAACTATACACACAACGGAACGTCATTTTATATGAATCATGATCGTGATCATTGCCGTCCCCTTCATCATCGCCAACTTCCTCCAAGATGAAAAAAATGCATCTAGAGGCGATTTCTTGACAAGTCATGCATACATGAATTCTGTTTGCTCTCGTCTCCTGCTACACATCATCGTAACTTATAACGTAACGTCTTATTGAATCTCTGTTGTTGGTGTTTTGTGCTCTCATCGATTCTATTCACAAGCGAGTAGTTGAGACCATGACGAAAATGCATCTTAAGCAATGTTGGTCTGCTTACGCTTCTATGAACATGCACGATGGTTATTTGTAAGAGGACGTTGGCTTTCGAGTATTTTTGACGATACCTTCAAAATGCGACTCTTCGTGATAGAAATGGAGATAGACTTTTACCAGTGTCATTTCTCTCTTTTTTGTCACAAAGGACTTTTGACAGAATTCAGTGTTTGGTACATAACCATCATCATCGCTGTACACAAACCAGACGGAATGTTGATGATGGCAGTTCCGCCAGAAAATGATGCATTTCAATAATGTGATAGGATGACGCTTGAGCGAACGCTTGATTCCTTTTTTGCCATGCAATGAAATGATGTCTCGTTTCCTTTTGGCCAACCTTCGGGCGTCTTTTATTGGTTTTTTGTTTCTGAAAGGAGAAAATGGTGACTTCTTTTCAGACTCAGCATCGTTTTATTTTCCTAACGCAGTAATGTAATGACGAATCTCATCTTTTTAAAGCTAAGCGTAGTACGAAGAATGATGAAGAATCTCTCGGCGGATATTAAGATGATGGCGGACAAAGGATGAATTCCAAAGACGGAGATGAAGTTGATGATGAAAATGTGTTGAATGTTCTCCTTTCACCCGAAGAACATTCCAGGGTGACAATTAAAAAATCATGAGTTCTCTACTCTTCTCTGGTCATTTTGTTCGGTGAATGCCAACACTCATTTTATTACTTTATTCATTTAAGTAGAAGGAAAGACGAAAGGAAAAGGAGTTTGTCTTTATCAATAGGAAGGAATCGCCTACTTTGCCACTGCCAGGCTCTAACAAATTAAATCTTTGTTAGACATGTCTTACTTACTGCTCCTGAAAGAAATGAATTGTGAAGAACAGCGAAAGAGGGATGAGGTCCGTGGAGTGGATGACAAAAGAACGCATTCCAACGACTCCTTTTTAGTCCTTTTAACCCTTTGTTTTGAGGACGTCTTTGTTGTTTACACAACCGTGATTATGTCCCCGTCTTAGACATCCACTCTCCAGCATCATATTAAATAAAATTGACAATCCAAGGAATGAATGTGGACTGCTGGAGCCACTGAACGTATACGGAAAAAATATGAAGTTACGTGGATATGACAGTAGTAATTTTCTAGACTAGATTTCAGAAATGGATAAAGATTTATTTGTAGGAAAAATTTAACTAGGCTTAAAATCGCTCATCGCCCTTATAATTTACAATACTACTGGAACACCGATAAGCCCACAAAAAAGTACTATCAATCTACCACTGGATTTTTGTATGGTCTTTGATGAGGGTTTCCAAACTTTTCCTTTTCCACATGGTGCAAAGCCCTCAGATCACGCGCCCTAATGTCCACTTCCCCATCTTCTGCTTCGGACTCTGTTACCCAAGGATCGTCCTTTTCCTTACGAACTTTTTCTTTCTCCTTTTCACTTTCACTTTCTTCGCCCACATTCTTTCGTCTGACTGCTCGGACAAAGCTAATGGCCGTTCTTTTCGCAGCGGTGACCTCCGTTACTTTTGGATAAACCTTTTCTTGGACGCAATGAGCATAAAAATCTGTTGTGGAGTCAGCAGGAGATGGCAGCGTCACTGATATCTCCGGGATCTATGTACAAATAATTGGGTGACTTAATTTTGTTAATTGAAGATACGATTAAAATCCTTGAAAAATCATTCTAACCAGCATTTCCGCTTGTGTGGTTGCTGACGGGAAAATATACTCCCAAATTCCCCCAAAAAAGAGCAATATTTTGTACCACGTCCGTTTTGCATAAAATTTCATTTTTTCGAAACATGTCATCGCATCGGTTTCACTTCCGCCACCTCCTAAAAATGCATTTGGGGGCACCGTAAATTCGCAGTCTTCCACAGGTTGGACCTGGTTTAATTTTTTGTTACTTTTCTTCCCTTTGTTTTCCTCTGGATTTGCATAACCAAAAACAGTCGCCAAATAACCGGAAAATCTGGGCGCGGAAGTTATTTGAGAAATAAATTGTTCATCCTTTCCCGTCAATTTGACAGGTTGCTGACGAGCGCACGTCTGTGGGTACAAATTATGCTCAAGGTAACCAGGAGGGCACGCAAGAGGCTTCTTGATACCTAGCGCTGCTCGGCTATCTTTGACATCTTTTACTGGATGGAATAAACCCGTGGCAGTGTCATATTCATAACGGTCGCGGAGGCGACCTTCCATCATCCTGGTCAGGTGCTGCAGCCTTTCTCGACGGTTCCGCAAACAAATGTACTCTCCGTATGTCTGATTAAAGTCATTCTCCATGAATTTCTGGTGAATGTCTAGATTCAAGGCCACGTGAACTGGGCGACCACGCGAGAACTTGACTCTGCGAAATATCAACTGCTTTGCTTCTTTGTTAAAATCTTTTTGTTTTTTCTCCTCGTTTTTCTTTTTTCCTTTGCGAGTTGGCTCTTTTCCCACGGGGACTCGGACAAGAAGTGAGTGCAAATTCACCACCCTCAGCCTCTTTGGTACTCGAACCCGGAACTTGTTCTCAATGAGGTCATCATTATTCAATCCGATTCGGGGAAACATTGAATGGCAAACGCTGTCGAACACTGGATTTTTCGTGTTTCTTAATTGATTACTGTGACCGTACCCGAACGAACCATAGGCCCAAGAGAACTCGAAAGTTACTCGACCCACGTAATAGTTGAGGTCATCCTGAATTGATACCGTGTTGATGCCGTGAATTTCGCGGATAAATTCGTACAAATGCAGGATCTGGCTACCAATCAGCCAATGTTTCTCCGGATTTTGGAAAGCGTAGACGTGAATAACGAGCTCATTATCTTCGTCGTTGGGGTTGTCTGTAACCTCTGCTCCAAAATGGACAAAGTGGTCAATCCTAATCTTGGAATATTTATGCGAGTGGACGGGATAAGAGCATTTAATCACTCCTTGACACTCATATTCGACATAAATGGAAAATGGGGCGCCTGTGATGAAATCTATACACATAACAAAAGGCAGGGGTCTATAAGATTATTTGTTATTTTGGGACAATTTTTGGTTTAGAATTTGAAAAAAAAAATCACCTTTAGCGCAAAGTTTGACATTTTTAATATCCAGTGTGTGAAAGTATAAAACTCCACAAGGTGTAGTACAAGTTCGCTGATCTCGTTTAGAAGACTCCGGAGGCAGGTCCCGAGGCATGTACTTTAACAAAGCGTCTAAAATGTCGAGGTCACGTTTATGAGGAGGGTATGGGCGTTTTAAGGGATTATCACCGGGCTTTGGCTCTTTTCGCATTCGTGGAGGAACTTCCTTCTCAATATCGTGAAACCTCAGAATTTTTCCTGCTTTCTTCGTAAACCCCATTTTGCTAATTTTTGTTTAACTATAGCAGGTACTTAGCTAATTTCTTCAGTATAGTTATCAAAATAGACACAGTATAGTAATCTTGAAGATAAACGTTCATCCAAAATTGATTCAAATGTCATAAGTCTAAAAATCTAAAAGAAACGTCAAAAGACGAGGGATTTTGTAAACCTCTGCTTGTCTTAATATACAATTTCCATAACGTTCTTAAAATAGTCCTTATAACACTGGCTGAATGCCATTCCCGGAAAAGTAAAACTAGAGCATTCCATTTTCATGACAAAAATTGTGGCCTGATACTCATGGCCCCCTCATGCATCTGTCTGACAAAATAAAATTGATATTGGAATTGTAACCTAATGTCATCCGACTTTCGATCAGTAGGGAACAAACCTTTTGTGTGCTGTGCTTTAAAAAACAAGTTATAAAAAGAAACGAAGAATTTCATAAACAACTTCTCAAATTACTACTCCGAGTTTAGTATGGAAAGTTGTTTGGAATGCACAGCAAAATCATTGTTACTGTTATACCTACGTGTGCATCATTCCTTTGACAAAATTTCATTGATACAAACTAAATGAAATTTGATTCCTTTGAATACAAAAGTAGGGCTTCCAAATGCAATATTGTCCATTATTGTTGTGCCGATTCATTTTCCTGTAATATGATTAAGTGTCATCTGTACTCACGGGGGAAATGTGATTCAGAGCAGTGGGATCGAAATGAATTTTCATTGACATCGTCAACTCAGCATATCGTCGACTTCAAATACAGAAAAGAAAAAGCGTTTGACAGATGCATTTGACGACAATTGGCAGCATGCAAGTCCTTTGTTCAGTGTTGAAAAACATGAATGAGTAAGCTTATTACTGACGATACGATTACTGTTTTCTTTTTCTATTTTGTAATTCGTGTAAGTAGTAAATCTGCTTATAATATTTTGTTCAATCATTCATTCAATTTTTGTCTCAGGTGACAAAAGTAGTTTTCCAATTTTCTGTCCCCGTCTTAAAAATGCATACGGGAATAATCAGACCTAAGGACATCTCTAAAGCGAATTACAAGCGGATTACTTATATAAACGCTTTGAATAGAATAAACTCATTTTGTCCCATTATACAGTTCGGATTTGTATGTAAACTAGTAATTACCCAGAGGAATTAGCTTGGAAAAAAACGAAGGTCCCAATCAATCACTCAAATACAAACCAGCATTCCTTTAATAGGCTTTCTTCGTCCTATTCAATTTCCAACTCTCGACCAGGAAAATCACAAAAAGGAAAACAGCAAAAGCGGACATTGCAGCTTCCTTTTTCATTCACTCCGTCTCAAAACAGACTTTCGTTGAACATCTTTGTCTTACAAGGAGGAGTTACTGAAGGAGCATTGCAAACATTTCAAAACATTTTTAAATCCTAGAAATAAAGCCATTCATAATTTTTGTTTTTCTGATGCGCATCTTGCAACGTTTCATATGTATGAATCAAATTACATCTAAAGTTATTGCGTTCCATCATTCTTAATATAACATCACAATGATTTAATTATTAATTTGTTAATTGTTCTACAGTAGAACTTCTACTAAATTCTAGGTAAATTCAATATTTAATTGTTATTTTCTTTTCTTTTCTTGTGTGTTCCAGGAAAAATGTGTTAATGAATGCCTAGAAGGATATAAAAGGACAGCTTTGTAGATGTCATTCATTCCTATCATCTCACTCTGAAGAAGTTGAAAATTTTGAAACAATTTTAGAAAATTTTAGTTACTCTATGAGCTTTGTGAGAAAGCACACTCTACTATATTAATTCAACATAGACAACTTGATTCATCAACTCCTGAAAAAAGGAAGCCATTTGTGAAAAAGGTGGGCGAAGTGAAGGGTCGTTCGACCAACATTTCCTCATTCCCCTATAACTGTATAAATACAATTACAATTAACATATCTGTTAATTTTAACACATATACCAATCGTATAAACACAAAAGTCTCACATTTGTAGGGTGGCAAATTCAGGCTGTGGCAATCGCAAACCTGCTAGTAATTGGTCAGCAAACTCTGCGGTCCAGTTGAAGCAGTCTTCATATGGAGTTTTGCCTGTAAAAGAAAGTTATTAAAGAACCTGTGATAAGGCAACCTGCCCCCGATTCGCTGTTTTTTGTCCTCTTTACCGAGACTAAAAATTTCCCACAGAATGATTCCATAAGACCAAATGTCCGTTTTAGTTGAAAACTCTAATCGCTTTAACGTTTCGACACTGAGCCACTTCCAAGGCAGAGGATCCTGAGTCTTTTTAGTGTATACAAAATCATAATGATCGTAAGTCCTCCTAGATAAACTGTTGTATTTAATTTTGCATGTTAGATTGCCGTCCAACAAAATCATTCTTGTTGACACATCTCCATGTACAATCTGAAAGGAAAGTGTGCAAAGGTAATTAATTATTTATGTTATCGTAAAATTTTCTCAATTTATACACTGCCACTTTTAGAGTTACATGATTGCTTGCAATGAACTCCATCCCACTTGCAATTTCGTATGAAAACCTGCATAACAATCTGAAGACGCCTTGGTCCTGTCCATCCGTTGTGGCTAGAGTCTGTTCGGATGTAAATGTCTTACGTAAGTAGTCTTCCAAAGTACCGTTTTCACAGTACTCGTAAATAATGTTAAGAAATGACCTTTCTATAATGAATTTGATAATAAAGTGATTGCTAAATATCCACTTGAATAGTTACAAATAATTAAACAGCTAGATAATATTTCAGGCTACCTTGACCAGTATTAAAGAATTTGCCGATGAATCGCAGTACGTTGGGGTGTTCTACTGCTCCGTTGAGTGAAGTCATGATCTTCACTTCATTGTACATATCGGAAACTGCATGAATATGACTTGCTTCACTTGACAGCTGAAATCGTTTAACTGCAACAGGCTTTCCATCAAGAAATTCGCGATACGTTGTTGCAGTACCCGAAGCATGACCAACCAGTGGACTAATTAAATACATAATTTTACAATTAGTGTAAATTGAAACAAACGCTGAAAGTTTCGCTTACTGAAAATCGTTTTAAAGCATTACTCTGAATAACTAAAGTTGGCTGAAAACAATTTATTAGCAGTTGTTTGTTGCTGGCCATTGACATATAAAAGTTCACAGGAGGATTTCTTTTTCCTCGAAAATCTTCTCATTATTCGACTTTCTCCTCTAGAGTCAGCATCTCTGCTTTGCTTTGTAGCTTGATAATCAGCAACCAATGGATAAAGAGTTGACGTTTCTTGTTTGCCAACTTCTACAGCCTGGCGGAAAACTGGATTACTTGCATATGTCGATGACAGCTTTCCCAATGATTCTTGAAGATCCCTAAATGAAGGTCGTTCGGTGGGAGAAGACTTCCAGCAACTTAACATGAGATCGTACCTACGAAAGCATTATAAAATCTTTAAGAAAAATTTAGTCAGAGCAAAAAATGTTTTTGTTGCACCTACAGTTGCTGAGAAGCATGCTTTGGACATTTTAATCTGAGGTATCCACTTTTTAAATCTTGCATGAACTGTTGATCCCAATTCAATTTTGGATATGGCACATCGCCTAGAACAATACAAGCACATAAAGCACTCCGTCATAAACTACATAAAGTTACATTTATGTTACCGACGGTGAAAATCTCCCAAAGTGTCACTCCAAATGCCCAAATGTCACTCCACATAGAGAATGGGTTCACCTTCCAGACATTCTACCGCGATCCAACGCCAAGGAAGAACCCGATGCTCTCTCGTCGCATTTTCGTTAGATGCACCCTGATGAACGCTGATTTCTTCTAGTTCTGGCTGGTAACGTTTGGACATACCAAAATCACTAATTTTGCAGTTTTTACCTTCATCTAGGAGAACGTTACGAGCTGCTAGGTCTCCATGAACTATCTAAATGACCAAATCAATTGCTTAAAGTTTATGCTGTATTTTTTGAGTTTTCTATTATATGAAGGAAAGTTTTTTTTAAATTCATACATTTCTTCCAGTGAGGTATTCCATACCAAGTGCAATTTGATATGAAAACCTTGCTAACTCCAATACAGACATTTGCGACTTGGGTTGATCTGTACTTTGTATGTTATTAGAATCTGAATCGCTTTCCATCGATTCTTCAGAAACCTCAGAAATTACACGAACGTCAATTGGTTTTGATCTCAAGTACCCTTGCAACGAACCATTCATGCATAAAGGAGTTATTAAACATGTAAACTCTGAAAGAAAAAAATACTTTCTCAAGTCTCATGAACTCAAACGTTTGGAAATATTTAGAAATACTATTTATAATACTATGAAGAGAGTCGTTGATATAATGAATTCCCAAGAGATTTATGATATTGTCGTGATGCCCAACATGCTCCATTACAAAGACTTCATCCATAATTCGCCTCTACAAATAAAGCAGAGTTTGCAAATTGCTCAGCTCACGTCATGTCAGTTCTTTCTAATATAATTTGCATCTCACTTCTATGTCTTCTTGGGCATCCTTGTCATCATCCCGGGGAACTTTGACCGCTACTGGGTTCGAGAGGTCCTTGAGTGAGCCAAGATGTACCACGCTAAAATTTCCAAAGCCTATCACTCTCTGCCAATCTAAATTCATTATACGTTCATAAATATGTACATAAAATTGAAGGCTTCATGCTTGATTAAATAAAATACCACTTCAAGTACTAATTTAAGTGTATGTAGAAGGCCAACTTAACTGAAAGGTCCTTAACCTACCTATGGTCAAATCCTCTCTCAAATCTGTTTTAATTTTATATCTCTCCTTTATAACTGGATCGTGTCGAGGCCGAGGCGTATAGTATCTTAGCCTTAGTCTGTCAAAGAACTTTTTAAAGTCCATTTTATTTTAAGCACATCAAAGGGATACACTGAAAGTGTAGCAAGATGCTATAAACTTTGATTAAAATATTCGTGCCGTTAAATTGTGAATAAGCACTGGTGGTAAAGCACAAGCAGAAAAGCTTGGGTGGATGGCCATGGTGCACATCCTAATTAATAAATGCTTTAGAGGAAGTTTACAAACCACAAAACCAAAAACGACCGTGGGATTCTTGTTGTTGTTTTATTAATTTGTTATCAAGTCCAGTAGGTTGCCTGGGCTGTCGTTAATAAGTTGTAAACATTACTGTACTAGTTACAGTATGCATAAATTAACATTTAAATTTGAGCAGTTTATAAATAGTAACGGTACAAACATCCAAAAAATTCAGACCTCTATCATTAGATTGGATATTCTTCCCAATTCTTTAGCACATTTAAGATAAATATCTGAAGCCATAATTTTCAGTTGTCCACAATGAAGCAGCGGGCAGTTCATTTGGCCGAGGATGGTAAAAGTATCGTGACACAAATAAATGCATTATCCATGTCTTCCGTCAGAGTTACATAATATCGTAGCACACAAATCTTTTATGATGACACAGAGCGGAGATGATACCCTGTGAGATATGGGATATCATGGATCTATCAAAAACCAGAGAAGCGCTTCTCGATTGATGACAGTGATAAGGGATTTTGGCTGTGACTGAGGTTGGGTTTGGTTCAATAAAAAACAATTTCATTCCGGCCTTGTTTAGAATTAAGAATAGAAACATGTACCCAAGTATTATGTAAGCTATTTACCTTCTCCAGATTATTTGATTGTTGTGTCTGCTTGTATTTCACAATACAATCACAACCAACCAACGAATGCATAAAATGGGCTTACCGACGAGGATGTGTAAACAAAAACAGAAGAAAGCAATGGTTGCAACCAGTGCATATCCTTAAAAAATTTCTTTCGAAAATAAGTTTCGTTATTATACAGAGCTTGTAAACCTGTAGAAATAAAAATATCCCAATTAAATTATTGAAATACTTTTTTTACCTGGCCTTTTCATCTTACTGCAGCTTAGGCTTAACCCTTTTCATTTCTTTAAAAGAAAAAAAAAATAGAAAAAAAAAGTCTTTTACAATTTTCGTCTTCGTAATCAGATTGCAGGATCACTTCCACATAGTCATCATCATTGTATCAACATTACATGATATGATCTGATTATCTACATTAACTAGCTCACTCACTCAATAGAGGTACAAAGAAACCCTTTGAGTCTGTTTTGTTTGTTGTCTCTTTTTTTGTATTAAAGAAATAAACATCATCCAGTTTTGTTATGTGAAGGTAGAAGACATTTTTTCTTTTAAAGACATAACCCTTATTCATTTCATCCTCTTCACCTTGTCTAAAATCAACATGTTTTGAAAGGGCTCCCAGCATGCAGCTTGAGAAAGGTGGAAAGAATCTCTATTACAAAATGAAGATGATAATAATAATTATAACGGACAACGACACTGGAAAAGTCGTCCCTTTTTAAGGAAATTAAAAAGATGTGTGTCCCTGCCCATCTTTTTGTCACAGGATGTCGTCCTCCCATTTCTTTTCTGTGCCCTTAGAAAGAAGAAAAATTAAATTTTTCTCTCTCAAATACTTAGACTGTTGAGTATGCTTGATCTGATTTACAGATCAAGATCAGAGAAGTGAAGGGCGGTTAGATTAGATGGATGGATGAATGGACATTTTCCTCTGCTTGTTTTCAAAACAAGAAGAGAAAGAAAGATGTAAATACTGCATTTGGATCTTACGAAACCAACGCTTCAGTTCTTTGTTTTCTTAGAGCGGGCACAAAAGAGTGGGCAGAGTGATTATTAAGTACCTCCTGGATGATTGAGGTACATAGTTCATCATCGTGCCCAATTACGTATTATAAACACAGACGGGGGACGCAACAGGACATGACACGACAAACGTGACAGTGACGCGCTGGACCTGGAAAAAAAAAGGAAGCTGATTGATAATAAGTAAATGTAGGAGTAAAGAAGGGTCTGATCTGAAATTGAATATTCTTAATCATACCTGCATAAGTTCGGGTCCTACTCGAGTCGTACTTAAAGATACCCTTGCCTAAGTATTAAGTACAATGTCAAACACGTAATTTTTCTAACACTGCTTTGTTACATTGAAGAAGGGATTGAGATTTGAAGAAGGGACAAAATAACATGAAAACAGTTGACATTCTTTTTTGGTTCAATGAGCAAACTTATCAGAAGAGGATTCTTCTGTCACTGAAACAAGAAAGGTTGCACTTACGATTATTAATACTACATTTCTCTCTCGTTTGGCAAATAAATAAGTGAAAAAGGACAAATGTTTCAAGTCTAACTTTTCGATGTAATCTGGGTGGCTGCTTGCAGCAGATGCAGAGGAAATTATCTTGATGAAAAATGAAACAAACAAAAACTGTAACTGTACACTGTGTCTAAACTGCGCTTTGTTACTGCAACTACAAACGATGCTTCTCGTGTCAGTTATCATTTCGTATCAGACGTAAGATAAAGATAAAGGTAGCATGAACAAAGAAATTTTTCCATTCATTAAATTGAGTTTATTTGTCCGGAAAAGCAGTAAAGCATAACTACGATAAAAGTCTTTGGATCTTCACAGTGTCATTTGTAAGGACAAAACTGCCAATAGATTGATTGGATTCTAGCAGTATAAAACGTCCTTAATTGAGTTTTAACTTAAACTAGTTATAGTTATCCAGTACCCAGCAAGATGGACACAAAAACTGTCCAAAACTGGAGAAAACCCGGAAATTACTTCGATATATCGACAATAATATTAAAATGTAAAAAAATGCTTCAAGGTCTAGATTACCTGGAATGTATTTAAGTAGAAACCTATATGCATTTAGCTTATCATGAAACTGTGTAAACTAAGCATTTTACAACATTAAAGGTACATTCCTGAAGAATGTTCGTTATCAGCAAAACAAACCACTGAAGCGAAAGCAATAATTTTAAAGCTGATACAGTCGTCAGCATCATCATCATCATCTCGAGCATGCATTTATCTACGGAGTTGGTAAATGTTTGATTCTCTTGTGCGTAAGACAATAAAAGTGACGCTGAAGAAAAAGTAAAAGTAATAACTGTTTGCTTTGATGATGATGATAGGCGGAGTAGACAAAAACAACAACAGTAGTCAAGTCGCACTCGCAACATCATCACCATCATCTTCTCATCTTCATCTTCGTTTTTGTTTCTCTTAAAGATGATACAGATATTTAAGGGAATGTCACATGAATGGATGGCTCAGAGGACAAACGACTACCTTAACGATCACCCCTGCTGGGCAGTCTGGCTGGAACTTGTAGACTCGCTTCTCTATCTTCAAAAAATTATTTGTCCGAGTACTGTGCATGTGGCAGTAATAAGAAATGAAATGAAAGTAAAGCTATTAAAAGTATGGTGACTCGTTGTTGTGCATCTTCATCTTCCATTTAACAACGCAACGTGGCTCTAGCTGATTGTTGTCTGGTGCTGGAGATGCTCCACGTAAAGTTTTTGCTTTGATTTTAGTTAAAATCTGAAGCATCCTTTGATACAAAAATTCCTTCATGTGTGCGTGCGTGCATTACAGCAAACAATACCGGCGTGGTTACGCAGTTTATGATATGCATATAAACCTACAAAAGAGTTCATGAACGAATGTCATGTCATTCTTATTACGAGCTCTTTCTTGAAATTGCAGGCTCCTTGCCTTGCCTTGGAAGAAACGATCCATTTAAAAATGCCTAATGGAAGGAAAAACTTTCTTTTTCGTTTAATGTATAGTTAAACTCTCGTAGGCGCATACACTTACTTTCTTGGCTTATCTAAAACTAAAAGCGAGTGGATCCGGGAGCAATTTACAAGTTGAAACATTTTATGAGTTGCACTCAGCTTGTTTCTGGAGACAGAAAGAATGACGAGGATGATGGTAATCTGAAGATTGTAAATGGCGATAAAGCCAAGTTTAGGTAGTAATAAAATGTTGCATAAAGTGATTTGCATGATAAAAATAGTAAAAATGTAACAAGGGACAAGCAGTCGAGTATAATGTAGAAAAGTAATTGAGTTACGATGTTTTATTTTCTTTTTATTATTATTACGAAGAAATCACGTAAGCAGCTTTGAGACAACCGCTGAGTCTGGTATCAACTGGACCGGAATGGAATCGTTAAAGCGGGCTGGACAGATAAGATAGCCAGGAATGATTGGAAATTAATGGACTTGATAAAGAAACAAATTACGGTTCTCAATCACCCTAACTTGTGCATCTTTCGATGACCCACTTATCTCAATAAAATTCCTTTTCCTTCAAAGTGGTTAGATTAGAATTTACTCTGCTTACAATTTTGTCACTCATCCCATACATTTGTATAAAAATCCCATTCAATAAACTCTTCTGACATCGCACGTAACATTGATCAAACAGGCAGGTAAGGGTTTATTTACAAATTGCTTTGCCAGACAAATGAAAACGTCGTTAAAATTAAGGCTTGTCTGATAAGAGAGTCATTACTCATTTGAAGCTGTTTCCAATTCATTTTTCAGCTACACTGCTACAGTCTTAATTAACGGAATGTTCCTGCTAAAACAATTGCAGAATAATCAGAGACAATAATCAACACAGAAATTCACTTTTCACTAGGACCAAAAAAGTAAATGTATTTTTCTGCAAAAAAATAATAATGCGACGGGGTGGGAGGAGTTTGCTACATTTTTTTCCCTCAACCAACAGATATTTGTGGCGGCGGTGTTTTCTTTTATGAATTACCTAACCGCTTAATTTAGAAGGTGCTTAAAATGTCTTGAAATATAATTTCAGTTTCCCAAATTGTCAACCAAAATGGGATTAGATTAGAATCGATATAAAAAAGGTTTCTTCAGTAAAACAATGAACAAAACAAACAACACAGATAATTATTTTTCTAAAAGTTTTACCAAAAATTTAAACAATGGTATTATATACAATATACAATGATGGCGATGATGATGAGTACAAGAAAAGTAATAAGTATTCTTGGTAAGGAGAATGGAGAAAATAATCATTTTATAGCATTATAAATAAATAAATTCAGGTTAAGTCAAGTGTGTAAGCCCACCTCCTACCCTTTTTCCTATCCAAGAAAAGTTGTTGTGGAAAACGCTTAATTTTTTCTTTAGAATCTTTTAAGGGCTCTAAAAGGACAATTTTATGAGTCTTTGGACAAGCGATGAGTAGGGAGGCGGTACGCTCCGTTTAGAGGAAAAGGATGCTTGAGAAGTATTTTTTCAGTGTGGAAGTACCATTGCATTGCCAGTTGATGACCATCATCATGATCATCATCATAAAAGTCACAAAGTAAACCAGGAAGGCATTTCCCAGGGTCGTAATGTAATGACACAAAGAATTACTATCGTTCGATGTCCTCTCCTCTTATATAAAATACCTTGCTAGATTTTTAGGATATTTCAGAAAGTGCTCACTCAACAATCATGTTCGGTCTTTTACTCTCCTACAGTTAACTGCTTGCTTTGGGTTAGTTTAGTTGGCAGTAGTGGTACATTTGTATGTTCTCGTGATCATCATGATGGCCCTGGATAAAAGACATTATTTTTGCCTTCATGGTCGTTTTTACGACTGTAAAATTTACGGTCAGTCCAAAGAGAAGAACTTACCAAACTACATACTCAAGTTGAAGCCAAGAAGCTGAAAGTAAAAAAAAACATTTTTTTTCTCACAGTGGCAACAATGTAGTGTGTACATGGGAGAAGAGGAAGGCAACAGGAACAACAACGTAGAAATTTTTCAACGTCTTAAAATGTTCAGGCACGGGACTGGGAAGACCCATTAAGCCATAGGCATATTTATTTGGGAAAATGTATTGCAAGACTGTCGACCATCCAAGGACTGCAGAGGACCTTTTCCCTCTTTAAAAAAGAGGCAATGAACAATGACAAAAAGCGAAAAAGTCGCTTCTGTGACTTTTGTATGGTAATGTTAGCGTATGTTTTCTTTAAACTAGGTGGACACAGAAAAAGCAATGACTCTGACTCTGGGTTTAGTTTTGACAATGGAATGACAAAACAGAGGGTAATATATTTAAGCAAGACAAAGTTTTAACTTTAACAAGGATAAACAGAACGATGATGAGATGAGATTATGATGCTTTCTACTTATTTTGACGAGGATGACCCTGCAACTTTGAATATTGTGTGTGTACGCTTTTAGTCTTTTACGCTTCAATTCATCAATAGAGAATCCTACGGGTCGGTTGTCACAACACAACATTTATTTATTTCCTTCTTTTTCACTCCTGCGCCTGACTTTTAAATTGACAATCTCGTGGCAATAAGGAGAATCCACAACTCAGAAGCCTGGGAAAATTTGTTTGAGAAAGGTTGATGAAACGAAGATGAACAGAACAAGTAGCGTGTTAGTATTTACTTTCCAATATTTAAAAATTGTTTTTCAATAATGTGACAAGGAACAAGTTGTGAATGAATTTCAATACACCAAAAGTAATGTTAGAAGAAAAAGTCTTTAGGGAGGAGGAGAAGCAATATCGAGTCGGTTAAATTAATAAATTAAAAACATACACAATTTTACGTTTAGGCTGATTTCAGTTTCACTCTAGCTTCACTTCTAGTTAGTGGTATCATAATCGTAAATGATGCCTCGTACTAACACTAGCTTTGGAAAAATGTTTCTTTTTCGGCTGGTTTTTACCCGGCTCAGATGTCGTGAATTCTTGTTAACAACCTCACTGCTTGTAGTTTGACAATTTTTTCTCGCTTAATATATGAAAAAGCTCTTTCCACAAGATGTTTTAACATTCTGGAATAAGCAAATAAGAAAGTAGAGAAAGGGTTATATTATCAGCATTGAACAATAAAAATAAAGATTTTCCAGTGTAAGTAAGTACATGTGAATAGACAAAGTAACAAATTGGAACAAATAATGAACACAGTTGCTGTATTACATGTGTGTAGGAAAAGTGAAATTCTGTAGCGCAATGAAATTTTAACCAGGACTGTCATTTCAACTCGGCTTTGTTTTGAAATTGCTAATCTTTGACATATCTCAACTTCTATAGTGAATCGAAAATTCCAAACAATCTGATCTGCTAGATACATTGTGGCACTGCTTTGTCAACTCATCATTCATTTTAATTCATTCCAATAAAGACTATACAAACACAGAAAACCGAACTGTTTTATAACGCAACGTAACAATGTTGCTATCAATGACTTCTCATTCATCAGATATAATTCGGTGTATTTCAGTTCACCATTATCTTCCGATTTGTCACAAGCATTCCAATCTTCTATGCTTTTCTACAGCAGAGAATTTCTATGCTACACTTATTATTATTTTTTGTATTCATCATCATCATCATGTATGTAGTATAATAATAACAATAATGCATAATAATAAGACAAACACAACAAAAGGGAATTCTTCATTGTGCCTTTTTGAGAACTTTTACACACCGAAAATATAAACAAAGTGAGGATTCTCATGTCACTTTTTATTGTAGGACAGTGCAACTGTCTCAACATTTCAGATACGCTTTTCACAACAAACATCACAGTTTCTCAAGAACCAACCGCTAGAACAACTTACAAAGACAACCCTTCTGCAATTTCTTAAACTGACGAATAAAACATGTGTCACTGTCATCAAAGTATCATCGTGCATCCCTCTTTGTTAATTTCCACAAAAAATAATGAATGATGATAATCATGGAATTCGTATATGTAATACTTAAGTATTTTAATACATAAAGTCGAGTTTTTGCTTGCTTTCAAAACATGTGGGTTGTTGTTATCAAAACACAAGACGTGTTTGGTTTTCGTCATTTTATTAGTAAACGACAAAAATCCCGAAGCTGAAGCTAAAGCAGGGTCATTGCTTTTATATCGTTTTGCTTCGCTTCATTTGACAAAAAAATTCATGTGAAAAATGCATGTTCTGGTTGCTTGTTCTATTTAAATTGTAAATATCCCTGCGGGATTACATTTTTTATAACATCAAAACAAAGCGGGCATGCCTTTAGCTACACATTGATTCTCACGACTTTCCCTGGTATTTCATACTAATATCGAACAACGTTCTTTAATTACCTAGTATTTAGAAATTTTCATGCAAATATCCAACGTCATTTTTAATAGTGGAGCATCTGTACCACAGCTTTAAAGGAAGTGAGGCTTCAGCCAATTCACACCCTATCTGATGACTAAACTAAAGGGTTTAAAAATACTGTTAATTGTTGTATTCCGAATTAGAGCGGTTAAAAAACATTCCAATAATTCAGAAACATCCAGTCGAGCGAGATCAATGCTACAATACTATTGTGGCAACACACAACAAACAATCAAATTGAATCCAATTCTGTACTAAACTTATAAGTTTCTAACCAGCTATCGTTTTGCTTTGTTTTGTTGATTTGGAAGCTTTATTTATCCGAAAGGGAAAAATCAGTGCCACCCGAGTAACTCTCAGTAGTTAAAAGTAATTGAGGCAGAGAAAAAAGTGGAAATCAGTCATGGGAAAAGAGACATCTTCAGAAAGAAAGTTTGAGTGAGACAAGGAGAAGCAGAGGACAGTAAAAGAGAGATGATGAGGGAGTCGGCGGGCGGTCCATGATATTCCTGGTTCGTCTCGGTCAGATTATAATAATAATGATGATGAGATTGTCTCAACTACGCTTATTTCCAACACTACTTTTGTCTACCTATAGCCATTATTTTTAAGCAGCTCACTCAAGTCACTTCTTGCTGCTCCATGTGCTGGCTTCTCTGTCGTGCGAGAGGAGTGACGATGACAATCGCAACGCAATGTAACGTAACTAACGCATTGAAGATAACGATGATGATATCCACCACAACAGCCACCACGAAAATAAAGTTTTACTGCGACTCTGTCATCCCACCTTCTACCTAATCCACAGTACAACTTTTATAATATTATTATTTGGAAAATTCTCCTTTCCACATTTTTCTCTCCGAGGTAGCAATAGCAAGGAGAACAATGTGTATATAAACTAATAATATTGGTAATAAAGTGCATAAAAGGTTGCTACTGATGACCAGACCAGCACATCATCATCCACCGAGGATGCGATCCATCCAATTCAATCCAGCCATAGTACTCTCTGTGATCTTTATCCTGGGCATTATTACGTTTTTTCTGTCTTGTGTGTGACTGAGTGAGTATTATTGTGTTTCTGACGGTTTAACTACTGTCACGCTTTAACTTGCTTATTGGACCCCCTTCGATGTCTTTTATGTTGTTTCCTTCATTGCATTGCCATGCATAATCCTTCGCGCTTCTCTCGCGGCGACGTTGGGTCAGGACGTTGTCTTTATTTTGAAAATAATAGTTATAATGATAGTAATGAAAATAGTGTCATCCGTAGAAAATACTCCCTCTTTATTATAAATATAAGCAATAAAAGTATCACACAGAATCTCTCTTCTTCATCATCATGGGAGTAGAAATCTGTTTCACAATTTCGTTTATTTAGAAGAAGGCTGCTGGGCAGTTTTATTATTCTAGTGTCATTTCCATTCGTGCGCAAGACATGATGCAGACAACGAAAATACACGCTTAGACTTAGGACTTGCTTGGCCGAAGTAAATGAATTATGGCTCCATAGCTGACTGCTATGACTTATTCAATTGTTCCTCCGTGTGTCCGTTTAAAATACGCAACAAATGTGGATACATCCCATTATACGAATGTAACTTTAACTCTGGGGCAGATTTATTAAGCATCTTATTTATGGACTTCTGGAGTACGCGAGGCACCGCAGTAGAGTCAGAGCCTGGGAAAATCGTAGATGCTCCAGTTCCAGTAGCTCGTATGGTGCTATTGTGTGGATAAAATGATTCTGTTTAACATGACTACATGACATTTGTGAGGGGATCAAAGCAGGAAAAGGAATGAATGGGAGACAAGCTTGTAATAAGATACGCTTTTATTGGGTAATTGGTGGATAGATAATTGAAGAAATTACGAGATTTTTATGATTTCACGGATATTTTGCTACCAGATCCTATTTACGATGTTGGTGTCTTCGACTTTATGACTGCACAGTTGTTATGATGCATTTGTTTGTACGTTTCTTGACTTTATGAACAAGTCTACTTTACCGTTGACATCGGCCAATTCAGCTAATTATTGGGTAGATTGTTGATGAACTCAGAAAGCTCCGATTAGAGAGAATGCTTGGTGAATTAATAAATTATAAGCCAGTTCGATTTGATTTGGTGGCTTGGACTATAAAAACTAAAAGCAAAAATAAAAATTAAGAGGAAAGCACGTTCTCTTATGATTGTATGTCCGATCAATTAAACCAGTATTGCGGTGAGTACGTAACGTATACATATTAATTATTGGGAATGCTTCACGGCTGCTTTCGCACAAAATTTCCTTCAATCATTAATTTCAATTTCAATGAATATATACATTACAAAAGGATTTGTGGGTATGGCAGGGAAAATGTTTGCTGCAATCTGAAAACAACCTCAAATCAATATGAATACAACTTTTAATTAAGCATTGGTAGATTGTCGTAAACACATTAATGTTTAACAGTAGAGTTCAGCATATATACAGAGCTATGAATATCTTTGTGACTGTTTATTTAAATACGTTTTTCCGGCGCAAACAATAAAATATGTAAGATGGTTCACTGCAAACAAAAAGTCGAGAAGTAGCGACTTTTGACCGATCAACTCTAATCTCTAAATCGTACAAGATTTTGCGAAAGATTTGAACAGTCTGCCGCAGTAATTAAACTTTTCCTCCCATTGCCTATTTAGCGATGCGAAGTTTGATATAGCTAAATCGCATTATTTTATCGTACCATCGTTTCGTTGTTGAGGCAAAATCTTGGAAATGCCCAGAAAAGCCCGGTATTGTAAATGAACAGTCTACGTATATGTGCTCAAAACACGTTTCCAAAAATAACTGCAAAGCTACGCCAATGAATAGTTGTTTTGCAATGTCGCATTTGGAAGCTCCTAAAACAGACAGTCTTTCATTATTTGGAGATGTCTGTAGTAGAGACAAGTCTGGACAAAATTGAAGTCCAACTATCACCTCACATAAATTCCTAAATCTAAATGTTACTATCTAGCTGAAGGTATCAAAGGTGTGGCATGTCAGAAACGTCTAATTAAAAATATGACAAACTGATTCATAATAAATGTGCTGCCAGCCGGGGAATGGGAAAGTATAGGGGTGAGAATTTTGTTTTTTTTTATGGTCGCTGTATTCGTTTGACTCTAATGAACTCCCAAAATAGTTTGGCCCAAATAATATGATAGTAAATATTTAGNATGAACTCCCAAAATAGTTTGGCCCAAATAATATGATAGTAAATATTTAGAAATCGACGCCACATTGTTCTGACTGCTGTCTGACTTTTTCTGCGGTATAAAGAAATCGTAAAATATGCATAGATTGGAAGAGTTGTCATTCCCCACAAACACCAAGTTTATTTTCTGGTATCACACCTTGTGACGAAACTGAATGAGTTGGATGGACTGTTGAGTTGAAATAAAAAAATAACAGCATTTTAATTTGAAGAAATGACATTTAAAAATCCATTCTCCTGGAGAAAATATTTTTAACTTTGCCCTTTCATGCTGATATGTATGTCAATGTTAACCTTCTCATTTAAATATTGTAAAGGTGGTACTTAAAATTCTTTGTAAGAATGGTTTGAACGAACTTTGTCATTTTACTCGGTACATGAACTGTACAGAATCAATCCACACGTAAAACCACGTGAGTTCAGTCAAGTCGTAACGCAGTGAGTACTCCTATAAATGAAAATCTATTTAATTTTTGTTTCCCACAATGTTTTATCATAAAGGTAAACAAACTAAGAAAGAACCTTTTCAATTTTTGTTTCCAATCTTCATATAAGTTCATTATTACACCTCCAATAAATATTTCAAATCAAAAAATGCACCTGTAGAAAATGGGACAACAAATCTTCCCAAAGTAAAATATAGTCTATAAAACCTTTGAAACGAAATGTGAACAAGTGACTTCTCACAGTAATTGTACTTGACATTGGGTAGATTTGGTTCTGTTTCCCAAAATATAAAAATTTATAGTCGAAAATCTGAAACCATTTCCACTTTTGTCCACTTTTATTCAGAAGACTTAATAACAAAAGAAAGAAAATGTAATAAAAAAGTTCGGTAGTGGTGAGTTACGCAACATGGTACATTTCCTATTATTGTAATGATGGTCGACATACCGCGTCACACCATTTTTACCGTTTCTTTCGACGTAAATAGGTAAAAATACGTAGAACGCAGAAAAAATGGAAGTGATAAAAGTGTAAGCGGGGATGTTTTCCTTCTCTTTCTTCGTGTGATATTTTCCGTTTGTCTCCCGTAGAGCGCTCATCTATTTCATTTTTGGGCTATAGAGCATCCTCAATCGTGTAGAAGAGTGTGGTTACATGCTGCGAAAGATTACTTGTTCAAAGAAGAAAAGAATGAGAGAGGGAAGACGAGGATAAAAACAAAAATGAGAAGTGCGAAGGAAAAGTTCAGATTTTTGTACTTCTATTTTCTGACAATGCAATAATTTGGTAACAGAACAGTAACAGAAAAGAATGTTACAGAAATAACATTTTTACCCTTTCAATATTCTTTACTTGTTCTTTGTCACAGAAGTACATATGTCATCTGGAAAGAACAAGATCGAGCAAAAAACTTAAAGATTACTTCTTGGAAAA
>VYYJ01000425.1:0-61068 GCA_021029165.1 Cyphoderus albinus
GAGATTTAGCAAATTCGGACGCTTATTCAGAAGGAGATTCTTTGACTTTGGAATTCTTGTCATTTGAACAATTCGACCCCAGAGAATCCCTAGTTGCTGTCTGTTTTTGGAGACGAATTGCGTGTCTACGGGAAGTTCCTGGAACAGGAGAAGTTGCCCGACGAGGCTGGCGATCAAGCAAGGCCATCCCTATAAAGAACAAAATAAAATCACCTTCAATCATTTCCTTCCAATCTGAAATTGATTCTAGCTATAAAGTCTAGTTGATTGCATCCTCTCACATTCAGTCTTCAATAAATCCTCGAGCGGCATGATTTGTATAACTTTTCCAGCAAAGTTTACATTAAGATCCCTCTCATATTTTCGGCTCCGCGTCAACGCTATTTTTGCATTATGTCTGAGAGTCAAGAATCGACTTTGTCATTTTCATTGTCATTGGTTAAAAATGTTAAAATTGGTAACATTTTTTGAATTGAATTGATAATTAATTAAAGATTGGTGAAGTTCTGTTCATACTCATCCTTCAAAAGAAAGACGCCAATTCCCGGCTGTTTCTCGTTGCAGAAGATATCGCACACCAAAGCGCTCAGACAGGTGAAGTATTCTTGTAACTCAGTGACGAATGACGCCACGGGCTCGCTGCAATACACCACCAGCATTCGACCCTTCTCTTGCGGGACATCCAAGTTTTGCCACCACACCTTGCGTGCTAAATTCTTCTGATGACCTTCCTCCATCAAATGACTATACCACTCCTCGTTCGTCGTGAATAACTCCACACACGGCTGACAAAACCGGTCAAAGTTTATAACTCTCTGTAGAGTCTCAAACTCCTCATCGCTTAGAAATGCCGGGCTAGTCTCATCCAGACACAATTTCTTCTCTGATGCCATCCTTCATTCACGGATCCCAGAGAATGGTTTACTGTAATATTAATTAAACCAAATTAATAAACCTTGTAATCTTTAATGTTTATTCTGATTTGCTGATTGGAATAAAAGTCAAAATAGATTCTAGAATTTGTAATTTTAAAAAACAATTAATTTTAGTAACGTATTTACCAATAAATTTTCCAAACTGTGAAACTGTCAAAGCNTGAAACTGTCAAAGCTTTAATTTTCGTGGTTAGGACTTACGAAGCGAAAATTTTGGTTGAATTTAGAACTGTCGAATGCCGAGACTGCTGAGAATGCTGGTGGTGCTGCTGCTGCTGCTGCTGCTCGTTCGTATAAAACGAATCGTATTCCTCTCCTTCCTGCTTTTACTTCACGTGCACGTGTAAACAAAAGATTGGTTTTTTTGTTTTAGCAATGCTACTGTGTACTGAATGAGGAATGAGTACTTGAGTACGCAAGTGAGAGAAGAAAGGCTTTTAGAACAATGATCATCCACTTCCTAAAAACATGCAGTGTGTCTGGAGAAAGTTAATGGGGCCTTGAGTCTATATATGATGAATTAGGGATATTTTTTTCTCCGCCAAGAGGATCAAACTTGATCAAACACTTACGTATGCAAGATGATGATAATCAAATGTGGTCCAAATTACTACCTACAAGTGTTATTGGAGGTCAAAGGTCATTTTAACGATTTACTAACGTAAAATTGTTCTTCTCATCTCAAGCACATCATTCCTTTACACTAGTACAAATAAACACTCAGCAAGGATGAGTCAGTGCTCAGCTTTCTGAGAGAACCATGATATGAAAATGACATTTAGGTAGCACATGTCCACAATATTAGAGAAACGCATTTCATTGTAATTAAATGTTGCATTTGAACATGAAACATATATGCGCTGTGAATTTGTTTCTTCATTTGTGACTGCGCCATTCCAATACAAAGCTTGACCTTTGATTTTGTGACGTTGATACCTGACATGCACATGCATTATGATTATTTTTGGCATCGGAGAGAACGAAACGTCCAGTTTGAGCACTTTTACTTCTAGAGCAATAAAGTCTTTGGTAAATAATCCCAAGAAGTTGAAAGGAAAAAAGCCTATTATTATTTAAACACATTTAGATGTACAATTATTTTATTGACAAAAGTCGAACACATAAAATATTCAACATGAAACGGTGGTATATGCAAATATTAATTCTAATTATAAATCAACGCTTTTCTGGTTCTTTGTGACTATAAAAGGAAATCTCGACTCGACGCTCCTCTTCAATCGTCTTTCTGATTCTCAGTGCAACCGACGCAGACGTCGAACTGAGAGTTCTTGAAATTATATTCTGGAGAAACGACTGCAGTTTTTGAAACTTTTTCTGATCATTTTTACGATAAGATTTGAATCGTACTGTCTTGAGTAGTTTTGTTTTTCTGATTAAATTCCCAATGGACAAACGTAAAGTTAAATCTCGCAAGTAAGTTGACATTCCAAATTTAACTACATTGCACATTTTACATCCCCAGTTGAAAAAGGTTTTGAAAAATCATAGTGTCTGAGTCGGGTCGGGATGAAAATTTATTGTATTTTTTTTATTGTTGCAGGCCACGTTCACCCAGGAAAGTGGGCAAAACGACGGTTAGCAAATGCGTCCCAGAAAGGCTTGTCCCAATGCCGTCAATTTTCTTCGTCAGGTATGCAGAGCAAGCCGGGAAGAAGTCACTTCCGGCTGACAAAATGAAGTCCCTCTTGGAGGAAGGAGGGGTTTACAAAAGATTGCTGAAGCCAGGGGAGGAGGTCAGCCTGCCAGTGACGGACAACTGCAACGTCTTTATGCACCAAGAAACGTTTGTGGAGAAGAACGGGGTATTGGAGTTGGTGGCGTCCACTAGAAATGTTGGACCTCCTGCGAATGTGGCGATTAGTGGTCCTCGGGATTCTGGAGTCAAAACAGCGCTAAAATCTATGAGGAGACGGGAAATAGCCGAGTTTCGCATTGTACCGGAGTTGGCTTGGGGAATTCCTGGGGTTGAAAAAGATGATGACGCCATCACCCATGTCAAAGTGATTATAGAGTTGATGTCAATTTTCATAAATTCGGAGGGTCGGCACGGGACACAGGGATCGCCTCTAACAGAGGACGAGAAAAAAAAGACTCTAGCTGAGTACGGTCCGAAGGAAATTGTGGAATATGCTAAAGTCATACGCGAAGTTGCAAACAAAAAGTTTCAGGCAGGACAATTCCAGAAAGCTTATTCCAGTTACCACTGGACGATTTCTGTTCTCGACGACTATGCAAAGATTCAGGCAGATAAAGTGAGGGAGAATCCTCACGTCTCATCTCATGAGTGTGACAAGTTCCGTAAGTGCCAGGTCGAGATATTGAAGCAAGCAGCTCTCTACTCCAACTTAGCACTGTGCTCGAGTCGACTGAAAGATTACGAAACGACAGCGAAAATTTGCGAAATGGCTCTTCTCGTAAAAAACCCAAAAGTCAAGGATCTCAAGATTCTCCTGCAATATGCAACGGCTCTTCACCAACTGGGAAAGTTCAAGGAGGCGATGAACCTGTGTACCCTTGGTTTGGACGCGTCGTTGGGACTAGACCAGAATCACCTTAAGGATTTGCGACAGAAAATTGTAAGTATTTTGATTTTATGCATGTATTAATTTCTAAAAAAAATATTTCACTTATAATTACTAAAAGGAAAAAAATATTCTAAAACGTTTTTCTTTCGGTGACTCAACTCGACAGATGCAGGACATTGTCCAGGGATGTGACGAGAAAGACAATCAGAAAGAAACAGATGGAGCAACAAGGTCACCAAAGGGGTCTAAGGGTGATCCAAAGAATGATCGGATGTCATCTTTAAGGAAATTGCGTCTGCAGTATTTTACCACCACGGATGGAGTTACCCATATTGGATATAACCACTGATTTTATAAACTTTAAAAAGTCTTGTTCCGATTGCCAGTGGTTTGCTCAGAATGAAATAAATAATAAAAAATAATACAGAAATAAATAAATAAATTGTATTTCATCTAATCAATACTTTGTTTTATGAAAATACTTTTTCCTATGAATTGACCATCAAATTTATGATTGTAAGTAGTTTTCTATTTTACTTACTAAGTTACAGATATTGAATGAAGATATGATGTTAACGATGTTACATTTAGTACTTTCGCTCAGTTAGCTGGTTAAAAGTAACGGCTAGGTTTTTGTGATTGAGTAAAGAAAAATGAACTACATGCAATAAAGCTTAGGAAAAGTTGGATTAAATATACATTTAAAACTGTTTATGATCATTGTGGCAGCTTCGTCTAAATCATCTTCTGGAAATTTCAAGTCCTCCTGAATATTGGCCATCATCTATTAATCTATTAATAGCGAGCGACGCGACGGTTTCTCCAATTGTTGTTATTGTTGCATGTTACCCCATAACATTTTACTTTTTGCTACTTCTGTGCAGAGGAAACGAAAAAGTTGGTCATTGATTGCTCATTCATCAGTGATGAATCATCACCAGCAACACTGCACACACCGATATCTCATACTTTTTGCTCATTTGGCTTGGTTGAAAGTTTCACGTTAGAACTTCCAACTTGGAAACTTTTTTTCGCTAAAATTGACCGTTGGTGATTCTGCCTTTCTGGACTGCATCTGCATCTACAATCTCTACATTACACATTACACCGTGTAATTTACACGCATGAATTACCACTAATTCAATATACCAACCAGTATTACCAGTCAAGTCATGCATGAATGATGAATTGATGAGTCGTCATTGAAGACTTACGATTACAAGACTGACATGCATCGCATAATTCGCATAGGAATCGCATATTGAGCTGAGCGGCTCGGCGACGACGCGCGACGGCGACGCATGGAAGGAACGAAGCGAAGGAAGACTTCCTTAGGAAGTAAAAAGCCAAAAGGAAAGAGTGCTTTGCATTCGCAATTACCATATAAAATACATTACGTAACATGCTTCGAATCATGTAATTCATTCGTTTGCTACACCAAGCTGAGGCTGTGCTAGGCTAGCATTGCTACCTCTAAGGCATGTGCTGATGCTGAACATTTCCAGTTTTCACTTCCAGCTTGACAGACTGCTGAGCATAATCAGCAGTAGTACAATAATTTGCACGAAAAGTAAACATATTATATCTTTTACTGTATATCGTTTTTTATTAACTGAAAAATACAAACACAATTTTTAATTGATAAAGTCCATTTTTGTGGTTTGCGACACATTCCACCATTTTGATTTAGGTTGTAGGTTATAAATCGTAAAACGTGTACTTAGCTTCTGTTCTTTGTTTTTTGAGTTTCAGATTTAGTTAGTTTAAAACTCCATAACGAAGATGGAAAAGGGAAGTGTTCAGAATAGTGAGACTGCGACTGCTTCATCGCCTTCAGATAGCCAAAGAAGATTTCTGCTCTAAAGGAATGACTGGAGCAGAATTACTGATGGTCAGACGACTGGCAGGAGATGATCCAGAGCTTCGCAAAAAGACACTGAAAAAATTAAAGAAATGGCTGCAATCTTTGTCGCAAAAGATTCCAGACGTTCCAGGTAGTCTTTTTTTACACAAATAATAATCATTATGATTAACATTATGATTATTACCGTCAACACTTAAATAAATACGTCTGAAATGTAGAGAGCAGAGCCGTGGTGGAACAAAATTTTGTCAGGGTATGGAAGGCCCTGTTTTATTCTCTATGGATGTCAGATAAACCTCTGCGTCAGGTAGGGTAGGGTTTTTAATTAAAACAAGAAACCTGAAACTATCGCATTATTTTGTATATCTTGTATTATTTTGATCTTGCTTGATGAACATGTCTTACTTTACTTGTTTATCTTGCATAGGTGGAACTTGTCAAATTGATTTCGGATCTCCAAAATATTTTTGGCGACAAGACCCACACATTCCTACTATTTGTGGAATGGTTCTTAAGGGCAATGGGAAGTGAGTGGAGTTTGATAGACAGAGACAGACTGGGCAGGTTTATGATGGTGCGTCGTCGCTTCGCTATTGAATGAAATTAATTGGAATGATTAAGAAAAAATCAGAATACACATTAACATTAATAAATTAATGTTGTTTTGTTGCAGCTATTTCGTCTATTTCTAAGCAAGAGTCTGGGAATTCTCGCCGCCAAGAAATGGCAGAATGATGTAACTGGAGGATTTCTTCAACTCGTTTCATCGTATATTTTCAATCGGCATCCTTCGAGCAAGAAGAAGAAAGAACAGGAGCAGCCCAATGTTCCAATATCCATCGCCCCTTTAGGACTTCAATTAGAGTTCGTTGGCATTTTCATGGAAGAGTTGGCAAATGTTGGAGGAAAAACTATGACGTTTCCCAAGATTTGGAAATTCGTAAAAGATATTTATACATGAACTCGCTTACAACAGCGATGACAGAGTATTGGATGAAATCCGTGAACGGATTTTTAATCATTTCATTCGCCAAAGCGACGTAGGCATCGCTTACCAGGAGCAACTTAATGTAAGTTGTTCTTAAGAAATGTGATAGCTAAAGTACTCTATACTCTGACCCAAGATAGTTTTACGAAGTATTATTTTTTTCTACTAGGTTCAAGATCAGGAAGTGGGCATTAAATTAAGGACTGGAGTTACATCATCGCCACAAATGAATATTGATTATGACACGCTTCGCAAGAAAATGATTGAATTTGCGGGTCAGAAGGGGGTCAAATTAAAAAATCAGCGCATAATGTATAGCCTAGGAGCTCAGTAAGGAGAAATCAACACAATATATTTTTGCAAGCACATTAATTTGAAAATTTTAGTAAAAGTTTAAATCGTAACCTTCTTTCAATAAGGCTTAAGGGGCTGACGGAGGGGAATAAACCTGGAATTCGACAAAAGGAAAGTAAGAAAGTTAAAAAGCGTCAGGCCAGGTTGGAAAATGAGAAAGGTGAAGGCAAACGGCGTGAAACAAAGAAGGAGAGGAAGCCGGAAGCCAGACTAAGCGATAGCTTTGACAGTGTTGGCAGTGAGGATACTTCGCAATATATTAATGACAACGAATTGCTCGATCACATTACGGATAACTACTTGAGTTACCTTGAAGAAGAGATGAAGCATAAGCAAACTGGAATGGAAGTATCAACTCAAAACGACAACTTGCCAAGTGGTGAAAGCAATATATCCAAAAAGTCAAAGAAACCTAATGAGTCACGGAAGGGAAAGGGGAGGAAACGAAAACGGGAAATATTGGTGGAGTTGGATGCTGATGAAGACCACCATGTAAATCCTTCCGATGAAACTAAAGAAACTCCGGTAATCAAGAAACCGAAACTCCAGGGAGAAAATCCAACAGGCAATAATTCGAAGTTGGAAACTCCAATGAAAGGGAACTCAGGACGGCTGTCCAAATTAAGAACTCCTATCAATGTATCCACCCGTCTGAATAGCAGCGTAATTAATTTTGGGAATAGACGAGTGTCTTTCGTCTTAGTCCGAAACCATAGAGCACGGTAATAAAAGTAACTAAAATTAACTCTAGAATAGCTCTATCACTTAGCGAATTCTCGTGATTGAAAACTATAAAGCATGATATTGTAAATGTTGTACAGAGTACGCAGATTATCCCGCTTCAGTTGCTCGCAGCCCAGGCACCCCATATGACAAGAATAAACGACCTGGCTTCGGGATATTAAAATCACCTGCCACGCCTACATCCCAGAGCAGAAGGCCAACTCTGGGTTTCTTTTAGCGGTATCTCAGGTAGCTGGATTCTTACTACAAATCTTACTTTAGTTGTTCAGTTTATCCTATTTATCATCACCACCATTCACTTCGCTCTGCATCTTTAACTTTCCACTGAGTGAGTCGTAGACAAGCACTTAAATTTTACATTTTTGTAGTGTTGATTTATACGAATTTTATTGTGTGAAATTCTGATTATGTATAATAAAAATTTGTAAATGATTTAAACTATGTGGACGGACGGAAACTTTCTTTTGTATCATTTTTGGTCATACAATAGCAGCAAGGGAACGTAAATTGTTGCCTACACTCGCATTAGTCGTACATATTTACACTTATTCATGACTATGATTATGACATGACATGACATGACTACATTAGCATTAAAGAAGAAAAGGTCGAGTCAAATAATGCTGTGAATTGTTTTAACTGAATGTGAGAATGAATTATCAATGGCATCAATCATTTCCAAAGAAAATATGGAGAATGTAATTGATATTCCAAAAAGTAAATACGTTTATCATCGCAATTTCGAATAAAAAATCTTGTCATTTTCATCAGTCTTACTCATGTCATAAGCCGAATGTGGTACACAGTAAATACATACAACATATGAATATGAAATTCATTCCATGAATGAAATGGAACGAACGCTAACAGTTACGCTGTTGTATGAGTGTCTCAACCGCCCCAGAACTTTGTTACTCTTTCCACTTCGAGCCTTCGCTTCGTTCGAAGAGGCAATGGAATAATGGAATGTAAATCAGTAAACAGAGCAGCAGAGCATGTGGAAGCTACCGCTGAATCTGTCGTGTTTATGTACTTGTGCTTAGTTTGGCTGACCAAGGACAGAGGCTAAATACATCTTAAATTCAACTTAAATTTAAATATATTGTAGTTCATCTAATCAATACTTTGTTGTTATGAAAATACTTTTCCCTATGAACTGACTACCAAATTTATGATTGTAAGTAGTTTTTTAATTTACTTACGAAGTTACACATTCAATGAAGTATATACATTTGGTACTTTGGCACTCAGTTAGCTGTTAAAAGTTGTAACAGCTAGCATAGTATTTCTATATACCTTGACGGCTAGGAGGCTAGGTTTTTGTGATTGAGTATGTAAAGATAAAGGAATTACACGCAATAAAGCTTAATTACATATAAGTTGGCAAATTTATTATACATTTAAAATTGTTTATGATCATTGTGCTCCTTCCAAATCATCTTCTAGAAATAAATTTCAAGTCCTGAATATTGGTTATCAACGTTATTAATAGCGACGGTTACTGCAATTGTTGTTACACGTAGCCACATAACATTTTACTTTTTGCTACTACTGTGCAGAGGAAAAGAAAAAGTTGGTCATTCATTTTGATTTGCTCATTCATCACCAGCACATTGCACACACCGATATAAATATTATAAATCATGCTTTTTGCTCATTTGGCTTTGTTGGAATTTCCAACTTTGAAACGATTTCGTTATCGTTTCTTGAACCATAGTGGCGCTGCTGCATCATGTCTCGTCTGCATCTACAATCTCTACATTACATTACATGCTTGGATTACACTAATCTATACATCTTCATTTCAGAACAAAACCAAAAGCTCGAGTCGAACCATTTCCTTGCTTGTCATAGGAATGGGTCCAGTAGTTGTCAACAATTGCCTCCCAAAATGAAAATGTTTTGTGCGCATGTATGATGTAATGTACCTAATGTACATTTTAGGTATTTCTGTTCTCGTGCACATGGGAATAATCTGGGAAGAGCATTATCCTGACATTTTACATTACGCAATAGGAATCAACAGTATAATCAATATTTATCTTTTTTTTTAGAAATGCAAAAAAAATCTAGGATAATATTGATATATAAAGTGATATATTTTTACTATTTTAGCCAGCCCTGCATTTATCATGATCCTAGATGTAATGAAACTTTTAATAAAGGAAAATACCAAGAAACAGATTTCAAAAATTCCAGTTTGGTAAATAAAGAAGAATATGTGATTAATTATGTATCTTAAGTTTTATAAATACAATATAGATTTAAGTACATAGTTTTAGTTATGTATATGTAAATGTTAAACATTTGATAACAAAACGAAATATTGTTTGTTCTATTCTTAGAGGTACATAATTATGTATTTAATTACGTTTACTACTAAGTTCGTATCTTAATGTAAATGATTACATTGTGGTTAACAATATTTATATACAGATCATATACGTAAATATATCAAAGAATAAATGGACATTTTTTGGAATTTTTTGGAATCTATTCCAAAAAAGTATAGTTAATTCAAATTGATAAATAGTTAATAATAACTAACCCCACTGACCGCCTTCGACATGTCTGATTCCACCGTTTGAGGGTCGGAGGAAATCGAGACGGTGAAATCTAACTTCCGGAATGGGATTAACGACGCTTTCCTTCATCTTCTCTAATTCTTCTTCCGCTCGTAAAGGATGAGTGTCTCCAGGTTCCATGAAATGATGTACATAATCAAAGTCTTCTCCCCAGAAAGCCAGTCGGTCAAACTTTTTCTTTAACCTTTTTCTTCTTGCTACAAATTTTAGGTTCTGTAACTCATCAGCCGTCAGGTTAGAAGCGAAATCTTCTCCAATGAATTTCTTCTGCTTTTGAGACTTCCTTGTCTCCTCAGTACTCGTTTCGGTAATCCCCGTTTCGCTTCCGCATGCATCCTCTGTCTGCGCTTCGTCGTCTCCTTCGACGCCATCCTTCCTCTTTCCTGTTTGTTTTCTGTTTTCATTGATATTACTCGCCAAGGGCAGTTGGAAAGCATTTCCCGCATTAATACGCTAAAAATGATACATAAAAACCATTGTCAAATTATAATGTTTAAACAATATTATCAGTGAGCCATCTTCAAAAACAAGAACCTTAGTTTTATACTCACATTCCTAATAAAAAGGTTGCTGCAGGCGTCGTACATTGATTGTGATATTCCCTCAATCGCATTTGGGCTGGGCGTGGCAGCCTCTGCCTCTGTAAGTGCAGGTGGGGGAGTAGTATCCGGGGATGCCTCGCATTCAACGTCTGTATCACTGCTAGACATTTTTACCTACAAGCTAAGAAAAAAAACAAGACAGAAATAAATTTCGGCTATTAAAGTAGATAATTTGTTTTGATTAATACGTACACTTAAATAGGCATGGAAGGGCTACAAACTAAATATTCATTTGATTCTCTATTTACACCTGTAAAACAAAATTTGAAGTTAAAGGATTTTAAAAACACTTCTAAAAGAATGAATAGTTGGCACAATTTATAATAAAGCTATACATACAGGTATGGCTTATCTGTAATTATGCATGTACGCAATGGCTAATATTAACTCACGTGATGACGTGGGCTGTGGACTGGAGTAAAAACCAATTGGATTCTCCTTAAGCCGAAGTGAAGTCCTGCAATATGAAACACAATTAAATTACTCTAAACACAACTACTGCTTAATTGAACAAAATATTTTTAACGGTTCTAGAAACAACTCAAAACAACTGTCGAAAACGAGCAGTGGAATTTGTGTGATTTTAAAGAAAAATTAAACTAACAAGAATAGTAATCTCCTAACTTACTACTGTGATAGTGGTGGAACTGTTCGTCTCACTTTTAGATTTGGGGGTTTCCAGGGGTTTCGTTTTCATCAGCATCATCACCCGTCTCACTTCATCTCCTCCCCTCATCTCATGGGTCACAGCGTATAACAGTGCACCTCACTCTGTTGAATGTGATACTCAGCCACAGCGTCCTGTCCATATTGATTTACCATTATTGGCGAAAATGACGAATATAGACAGAATAAGAGCAGAGCAAAAGCAGGTTGGTTGTTGCATTGCAACGAAGTTGGCAGTTGCAAAGAAGCCACTTGCGAATCGCGAGTACTATTCACAACGATAGCGGTTTATCGTGATGGTGTATTTGAAGTTTCAGTACATTGCATTTTATGCACAGACGCATATTATTGCATTTGCACTACTTACACAGTATACATTTTTCTGCATAGTGTTAACCATAGTTAAGGTTACCATTACCAAGTATGCAATTTCAACTTTCAACTAACCAACGAAAAGCTGACACGACTGGCACTGCCATTGGCAAAAAGATCACTTCTTTGCACGGGGAATGAAACAAGGACCAAGAAGGTGTGCGTGCAGGTATATCATATAAGTTCAAAACATGTTTCTTCACCTACTAGCAGTTACTAGGCAATTGTCAAGTCCAAAGTTCGGACTCCGAACTCCAAACAATGAATCACACATTCACGTCATATCTACCACGCCAACGCCATGCAGTACGATGTGTACGATCACACGAACTGAAAACTACTGATGCTAATAATAAATGAATATTGCAAAATCATGAAGGCAAAAACAATCTCAGCTTTTCCCTGCGTCCATCAATAGTGTAAAGGTATCGTTATTAACAACGAAATGGAAATGAACATGTATGAACCACATTGGATTGTGTCCACGACAGATCTGGTCACGTCAGGTCATTCAAGCCTTAGCGATATAATCGTATAATAGGTCAACTTTTCTATAGGATTAGATTTGTAGCTGTGTCAGTTACCCAATTTTTGTCAGAATCAAAAGCGTCGCATATTTTATTATAGATCCCTCAGAATAGACTAAATGCAAAGTTGAGAACAATTTAATAAGCAAGCAAAGGTAACACTGAGACTCACGAAAGCGAGGAAAATGTTGGACAGAAATGAAATGCTTATTGAGCACAAGGATGTTACAACAATGGCGGAAGAAAAGGTAGAAGTAATGAAGATGCTTACTAATTTGCGAACAGAACACCAGCACCTCTTAACGACGACAAAGAGAAACTGGAGTATCTCGAGCTGCAAAATGAATCTCTGGTTGTGGAAGTCGCCGTTCTGCAGGAGCTCGTGAATGAAAAGTCAGTGAGAGGGAAGCCGTATCGCCAACAAAGAGAGAAAAGAGAAAACTCGTTTGGTCAAGATGCAAAAATGAATATCTTAAATGAATATCTTAAATATTCTGATGCGCTCAAATCGCTAAAAAAAATGCTCATGGAGTTGCAAGATTAATTAAGGAAATTTCACAGAACGGCATTGTTCACAAGTCCAAAAAACAAAAGCGTTCCAAGGACGTTGAAAAAGGCTAGTTTTTGATTTGAGTTGTTTTATGTAAATAAGTCGATTAAAAACTTGCCATTTTGTATAAAATGTTTAACAATGCAAATGGAGTAAATGTGATTTATTACTATTATTATTAAGAACCTTATTGCAAACCACCAATAAATGGGAGTAATAATAATAATTTTAGGTTTGGGATTTAGAGATCCATATAATGTGGGGCATAAAAAAGATAGGTGATACAAAGTCTAACGTTACACTGTTACATTACAAGAACATGATTATAGGTTTTGGTTATATACATATATCATAAAGGTCATGGTCATTATTTATTATTGTACATAGAAGCGACGATCTCCAAATTTGATACAGTGATGAATCTAACATGACTCTGGAGTTGAAGATTGCTCCAAGGATTAGATGTTGTAATTTAATTAGTAATTTAATCTCCATTTTTATAATGTGTTCAAATAGGTAATTGACTTGAGTTGTTTCACTCAAGTAGAAAGAAGACAGGACAGTGCAGTTTGGCAACGCAGTCAACCAGACCAAGGAGCCGGTTATGAAGAAAATTATTAATTCATATTTACGCTTGCAAAATCAATTTCATTATGTTTCGTTCTGGTAATGAATTTCATAGGATAAACTCAATATACTATAACCTAGTCAGTATAAATAAATAGGTTAAGCGTTCGGTTCGGACCAAACAGCAATAGCAGTAGCAACATTTCTCCTATTTTGGTATGAAATTACTTCAGCATAATATGCACTTCCACTTAACATTTATTTCATGTGATTTCCCAAATTCCGTTTTTTTATTATTTGAAATGAATTGTTAAAATAAACCTGCTTTATTTTATTATGGATATAATATATAATTAAAGTGCCATTAAAATAATTATTACAGTTGCTCTGTTTCATGGTCAGATTACACTGATATGAAGAGCTTCCCAAGACAAATGTACATGTTACAGATTAATTCGGTTTTTCTTTACCAACTGTGAACAACGCTAATTTAAGGAGAAACTATTGTAAGATGAAACGATAAAAGATCACTTTTGGACTTTTTTATGAGCAATAATCATTTTTCTCATGTAATAACTCATTTCTCAAGTAATAACTCATTTCTCAAGAATATGTCAGTTTTATAAAAAAATGTAATATTACATAATATCTTACTTATAATTAATAAAAAATAAAAATAAAAGTTTCCACTAAATGCACGTGTATATTTTTTAAGTTCGTTCTTTGTATTATGCATAATAATGAATGTGAGATAGATAGCAAAAGTTCTCTCATAATAAATTTTTGTCTGCAGTTGTGTTCACACCAAATAAACTTGTACAGACGTGCCTGTTGAACTACAGACTGAAACTGACCTTACATTACAAACCCGATCTCAGAAACAGTCTGTCTAAACCAAGAACCACGATTAGCTGTGCCCCAGACGTATTTAAGATTAAAAGTGCTACTACAAACTAACGTAATATGTATTTATAAAAAACTCGTCTAGCCAAACTCTATATCAGGGTGTTTTATTTTTATGGTTTTTATAGTTCGAGTTTGCGAGGAAATGCATAGTGCAAACCTTGATAGTACATACTTTTCTTACGTCAATGATGGAATTTTTTAGAAACTTTTTGCAAATAAAAAAAAGTAGTTGACCATTTGATGTTTCCGGCCAGCACTCAAATCAAGGTAATAAACCATACGAAAGCGAAAATTTCAATACGAGTTGAAAAGAAAAATCCACATTTTCTTTCGGAAGGAATTTTATTGATATTTGATGGACAAAAAGTGGGCAAAGTGAAATAACAGGTTTTCATGTAACAATTAAAGACATGTAAAAAGTTAATGGGTTTAAAAATAGTTCAGTGGACGTTCAGTCAGTATTTGTAGAATTCTAATTCTTTGTTTGTCTTTGCAATTGCGAAAGAGGAAAAGTTGAGGTCATTCATTTCAACCTACTTTACTTTTGCATCAGACTCCCGTGGTTCTGGTCACGCAGTGTCGCTCCGCGTCTTAAATAAATCCTAACACTACAAAAATGAAACGTGTGCTTATCATTTTAATCTTGATATGGTTCTCTCTGAAGCCGATATCTTCAAATCGAAATGGAATACAACTATCTCTCACGACAAAGAACAGACATCAACTGGAAGAGGTTAGAAGACAATATATTTTTTAACTGGGCATTACTAATTTTAATCTGAATTGTTTCTATTTAAAAAATATTTAAATAGTTTAAAAGACGAGTTACTCCAAACATACCCAAAACATCCTTGGTACATGCCTACATAACCGATGATTTTTACTTGTACAAATGGCTTAATCGTAAGAGTAAATAAATCTATTTTTTCTGTAATGAATGTTGTGCCTATGGGACTAAAGCGTATCTGAAATTTGTCATTGTCAGGCTACGTTTTTGATGTCGATATCACTACAACCAAGTTTTTGGAGCATTTGAGATGGCGTAGGGAGAACAAAATTGATAAGATCGATGACGAGGACTGGTCCAATTTTGAGGAGGAATATCCCATTTTCCAAGACACTTTTGACAAGGAAGGTCGACCAGTGGCAGAATTGTGGTTTAACGAGTGGGATCTACGGCGCGGTATGCTGCTCGGCTATGGTCCGAAACTACAACGCTGGATGGATCGAATGTTCGAGACTTTCGTGAAACGCATCCATCATGCAAGAGTCGTTGAGGGGAAAAACGTCACTCACGCTCTGCTCCTCTCGGATGGTGAGGGAGTCAGTTTGAAACAGTCGTGTCCACAATGTATGCAATCTCATAATAATTTTGTCCATGTTTTACATAATTTATTACCAAAATGAAAATGTTTTGTGTGCATGTATGATGTAATGTACCTAATGTACATTTTAGGTATTTCTGTTCTCGTGCACATGGGAATAATCTGGGAAGAGCATTATCCTGACATTTTACATTATGCAATAGGAATCAACAGTATTTAATCAATATTTATCTTTTTTTTAGAAATGCAAAAAATCTATGATAATATTGATATACATATAAAGTGATATTTTTTTACTATTTTAGCCAGCCCTGCATTTATCATGATCCTAGATGTAATGAAACTTTTAATAAAGGAAAATACCAAAAAATGTCTAGTCTATTTGAAGAGACAGGATCCCTGGAGAGAATTTCTAGATGCAAGGATTCGCCGTTCTCAGCGGAGTGAAAGGTTCGGAGGATCAATTGAACGAAATGAATAAATGTGTATTTAATAGAAATCCCAGTTTAGATGACTTTTTGTTAGCTAAGGAACCAAATCTTCTTTACTCAATTTGTTTTAGTTCGTATGATTCAATTGTTAATATTTGTGATGGAGAATTACTTGCTTATTTTAATACTTTTTTCCTGAGTGTCAAATTCAAAGGTAGCAGATAACACATTGAAACTAAATGCCCTACAAACAATTTACCATTATCTCATCTCATTTCAATCATCTACATCAAAAACTAATCGGTCGCTTGATTCTGAGATTGCATGTAAAACGTGAAAAAAGTATTCGAGCGATTTCATGAAACTATAATGAAAACCGTGTGGGATGGTCATAGTCATAGCTAATTAAATGCAAGGCAAATGCCTGGGATTATTTTATCATCGTTATTTATCTTGACACTATCAGAACAGCAAAACAAGAATTAATAAAAAAAGCAGAAAATTGTGTGTTTAAAATATTTATTATTCCTGATTCAAATTAAACTAAGATCTACAGATAATATGTTATAATAATATATTTAAAATAGAAGCATTGAATTGATTCTAGTTAAATATTTTAACATATTTAGTAATTTATTATTTTTAGACTTTTGTTGTCTGTCGTATTTGTTTAAGTAGTTATGCAAATGTACTTTCCAAATTGATGAATTAATAATTGTATTTTAATCCTTTCTCCAAAAAAAGTACTATTCAAAGTATAGGAAGCTATAATATCTAACATATTTAGTATAATAACTTTGCAACTAAATCTACAATAAAGTAAACAGATTTCAAAAATTCCAGTTTCGAAAATAAAGAAGAAATGTGAATAATTATGTATCTTAAGTTTTATAAATACAATAAGTACATATTTAGTTTTAGTTATGCATAAATGTTAAACATTTTATAATAAAATGAAATTTTCTTTGTTCTATTCTTATGGCTACACATGTATCAAATTGCATTTACTACTAGTGCGTATATTAATATAAATGATTACATTGTGATTAACAATATTTAAATACCGATCAAAAATATATACAAGAATGGATGGGCGGTTTTGATAAGGTAAAATCTAATTTACGTAAAGTAATTAGTTTTGCGAACAGTTTGGCATAGTTTGCCATTACTACATGAATTATATTATTAAAAATATTTGCTTCCATATTTAAATACACATGCTAAAGCTAACTTGATAATGTACTTAAAAGATAGTTGTACTTAAGGAACATGTTGCCAAAAGTGCAAAAAATTCATTCTCTCATTTAATTACATTTTTATGTCTCGGAACTAAATCCTTTTTCATAATTAGGCTATTAAGGCTAGTATAATAATTTTGCAAGAATAGTGGAATGATAAAATGATATTTACAAACAAGTCCAATCAAGGAGCTTTTAGCCCCTTAGTAAGCCTACTGAAACATTTTTAATTTGCTCTAAAAAGCTCTTGGTACCTTTTTTGGTCGTCTTTCGTAGTGGATTCCTTCTATGAACACTATTTTAGGTTTGCGTTCACTCCTCTTCCTTTTATAGGACACCAAAGCACCTTCCGGACTTTCTTGCTTGATTGTAGCTGCACCTCCAGCTTTTTGCTTTTCTTTGTTGGCATTTACCGTGTCGAGCTGTAAACAGCAACAACAAACTCATCATGAACTTTTTCAACACCGACGTCTTAAAAAAGAAATAATAAAAAATTGACATACAATTTTTTTTAGCTCCGCCAATTTCACGTTTTGAACAACGTCATGAGGAATCTCTTTTAACTGCAATCCCCTGAGGTACCAATCTTCATCGGACGAACTCTCCCAGTTTTCGTAGGTTGAGCGAATTGCGACCAGGGCGTTGCTACGTTGCTGGTAAGCTACGGGGTTTTCGGAATTACTCTCATGTGTCTTCCTATTATCATGATCCCCTCTTTTCTTAGTTATTTCGTACTCATCATCGCTGATCTGGGGTATTGATCTGGGGTATGGATTGGGAGGACGCTGAAACATGCACAAAATTCAAAATGGTTGCTTAATTCAATTGAATAAATTATTTCAGAGCCTCCTCTCTCGTACTCACCTCACGGCGCCATGGAACCATCCCTTCCTCTCTCTCTTGCCTTTCACCTAGACCGTCAAATTGAACTTGCTTTCTCTGGGCCTGATTATTAATCTGGGACAAGTCTTCGGGCTTTTCTCGACTTTCGACAGTGGCTAACAGTTTGGATTTTTTGGGCTTTGAGTCCACTACTGTACTTTTAGATGATCGAGACGCCGGGCGGCTCAAGTTGGACGTTCCGTCTAGTCTCTTTAGAGACACTTGCATGGTATCATTTGATTTATTTTGTTTGTCCACAGCTACAGCCGAAGAGCATCGGCCTCTGGACTCGGATAGAGAAGCCTGGTTTTTGGCGTGCGTCTTAAATGAGGTCTTCTTTCTCTCGGAGTCAAACCCGCACCTAACTACCCCTGTATCGTCTAGCTCGACGGTGTGGTAATCACCAAGATTTAATTTATATAGTAAGTGCTGGGCAGCATCACGCTCGTTCTCTGTCCCCGCTATATCTATTATTAAATATTCCAGGTTGGGGAAGTACCCTTCTGCCAAAACTAGGCAGGCGTCGAATCTTGATGGGGCTTCGATCGCAAGATCGTGGCTTCCGATGATCCGAAGGCAACATACAGTCTTGGAGATACATTTCTTGAACAACTGTATGCTGTTCCCGTCGTTCTCCGGTAATCCATCGTCGGCCGGTCCAAAGCCAATGTTCATCTGATCGAAGCGCACAACTACTTCCCGGCAATTTGGGAGGTGGCTCACCACATCAAATATGCTTTCTATATTCTCTATCCTTTGGGAGAAATCCACGTGGATGACATCACGATACTGGGAGTGTTTTTTTAAAAACTCATGGTAGGGTTGCGCTCCTACCAACACGAAAGAAAGTCTGGACGGTGACGGATGCAAAGGACTCTTAAAATGCTCAAACAACATGAGCGTTTGTGGGTAGACAGGCATCGTCACCTGCACATCCTTATTTTCTTTCCGGCTTTTGCTTCTGTGCTCGAAGTTGCTTACTGGAGCCAACTCCTTCGATTCTTCCTCAACGCAACATAACGTTACAATCTTCGATATCTGAGTTGAGGGAAAGCGTCCAACAAATTGAAAAAAAAAACAAAAACATAAAAAGCGTATAAAATAAATACGACAGGTAATGCGGGGAAAGAAAAAGCAACTCAAAATAAAAGGTGCATGCTTACGGTAAACATTTTCTCCTTGATCTCTTTGATTTATAAGGTTTAATTCAGTTTAAGCCCAAGTAGTAAGCTGTGACGTGGCGTATTTTCGCAAGGCTCGACACTGTGTCCTGGAATACGCAAATGCTTTATTTTATACTATTTCGTAATGATTTCAGTAACAATAAGATTATCAGAGTCACAATTTTCTTCCAGCAATGTCCATAAAAATGTAAGTGAATTTTCAGCTCTTAAATAATCCGATTGATTTCATAATGAACGTTTGAAGTAAGCCTTGGGGAAAGAAATGTTGATTTAGGCACGGTCATAGCCACACTACTTGTAAAGAAAGTTATCACCATTTTTTCACAATCCACAATGAAGTTATGCATAAACCATTGATATTGAGGTTTGGGGCAACCTCATACTTCAATATAAAATTGACCCACAGGGACTTTTTTTTATTCTAACGTTAACAAGGAGACGAATAGAAAAAAGTGGAGATGTGTTGTGAGTTTTTATCAAGTTACAGATAGAATAGTAGAATAGGAATAGTGAAATTTAGTTTAGTAACTTTGTGTTTTAGTATTTCATAGTGGTTCCAGCACAGTTAGCAAATCGGGATCGTTATTGTATTATAATAGTAAAAATAGAATTAACATACGAAACTTTAGTGAGGAAGATGATGATGATATGCCCTTAAAGAAAGCTTTTTTGTCCCAGGTCAACCCACTACACATTCACCGTTAACCGTTATTGATCAGGAATAACAAACTGTTTCACTATTGATGTAATTTGAGAAAATATTTTTAAACTGGCAAATAAGATATGACGTGGGTATTTTTTGGTAGTTACTTTTTATAGAGGAAAGGAGAAATTGAAATGTAACCTCTGTGAATCTTGCAATAAACTAAACTGTGATGCAAATAAAATCAGAAGAGCGAAGCAAAAAAAAACTGCAATCAAAATAATTTTGCTTACTTTTTCGTTGCTAAAGGTAGAGAGAACCGTTTCATCCAATAGAGAAATGGCTGAGGCTGTTTTCTCAAGATGGCGGAAATTCTATCCTTGGAATAAAAATTACAATGGTACATATAAAAAGTGAATAATTACATTTGCTGACGTAGGCACTCCAATTGGCATTGTTCATATACAATTGTCCCCAGGTCACGAACGCAGACAATGGAATGAATCATTCAATTGATCACCACAAGGATAAGTCAATACCTACTCAGGATTTTACAACCGTTGTAATGAATGTTACTAATTAAAATGTCCGAAATTCTTCCTGTAATGCTAAAATGCCACACACGCACACGAGTCTTAAATAGTGAACTGGCTAACTCAAATAGAACATAATAGAACAAAAGTGAAATGTCACAGACTCGTTGGATTCAACAAGTGACTTTAAAACAGGAACAAAATAAAAGTTTGCAGAGAGGAAGAGCACTCGAATGAAACAAAGTTTCTTTTTCGGTGTTTCAAGGCTGACTGGAGAATCTTAAGGGAAAGGGTCGACGATAAACTAAAAAAAGGCAGTGCACAGAAAAAAATTATTTCTCACGAAATATTATGCACCACGGCTGAACTCTAAAATTCGTGTGCTCTGTAACCAGTCAATAGCTGTTGAGTGTCATGGCGTTAGAGCAGAACAGAAATCTCTTATCTGAGCTCGGCTCAATCGTATGCACCATTTCCACTTCTGTTTCGTTGACTTCAGTTCACAGTAAAACAAAGCGACGCGGCTCGTGTTCTTTGTCACTCTCCTGTTGTCCCCAACCCCACTCCTCCTGCTACTGGCTTTCCCGTTTTTATGACACCGTCATATCACACATCTCTCCTTTCTACACTTGTTTTAGCTCTTTACTTCCTTTCCTTGCATTTCCACCACCAATACCACCATGCATTCTCATCATGATTCATTTATAGTTTCTTTACTTTTCTCTGTCCTTTCTATGTATAATTGGTAAGTAATCAGAGTATTGCATTGGCAATTCCCATTTCACTGGTAATCTCGAATTACTCACTGCAGTTACTAATATGCATCACTTCAAATTACGATGTGAACCCAACATCGGCGAACTCAAATCATCCATGTCTCTAAAGAAAGGCTACATTTTTACCATTTTCGAAGATCTGTATTACTGTAGAATTGCATGCATGGAAGGCGGAGTGGACAGAATGCGGGTCAGGGCATGGCCCGTTTTATTCCCGTTCTAGGAAAACAAAACCATAAAACAATTCAAACTAAAACCCAACTGTCTGGGTGATTCTTTGGAGTTTGTTAGAATGCTGAAAATGAGAAGTAAGGAGAAAAATTGTGTGTTAAAACGTATGTAATTATAACGTCATGTCAAAAGAATTATTGTTTCTCTTTTGTGCAATAAAGATTATGACTATGACTTGTTTTAGAAAGTGTTTATGCAACTATGTATAAGTATGTATTGAATAATTTATCTGCATTATGCCAAATACTAGTAGAAGCTTATAAGTGAGAAAAGCCTTAGAGAGCGTTTTCCTTTTCTTTTTACTAAAATATTGTCATTTACTTTTTCATCGCCTTTCTGGAAATATGTAGTAATTTATTATGATTATTAAATATTACCAAGCATAATATTATTCTTGTTACTAAGTCGCGTTTATTAGAAAGTCTACTTTTTATTACTGATGCACATTTATGCATTTATTGTTGATCCGAAAATAATAGCATTGTAAAATGAGCTGCACATCAATTCAATCGAACAGAAGCAAAAGTGACCAAGCAGTGAATGATTGATAATGAGCTTTTTGATTTTCTTCATCACATCACTTCATAACATAGAAAACTCTTCAGAAGAATTTAAAAATACAGCAACCCTAATATTGTAACTAAAAGAGTAAATTTTTTAGATAGAATCAACCTTGGGGTAAAGTGAAACTTTTGGAGAATTTGGTTTAGTTTGCTTTTACACACTTTGTCCTTGTTGTCCGAGTCATCTATTTTATAGTTTCATTTAATAACAAAATTAATTATCATTTGAACACGTCAACACACTTTTTCAGTATTTTGTATGACGTAATTTGACTACGAAATATTAACTAAACTCTTCTTCCTGCCTTTACCACCGTTGAAATTGAAACTGCGCAGTACAAAGTGTAAAAGGTTCAACTGTCGATGTCGGCTGATACAAAATATTCTTTCATGCCAGTTTTACTTAAACACATTGCATTGTTATCATGACCATTGTTAGCCCTTGACGGTGGGTTATACACACTTCCTCTAGACATTTAAGCCTTTGTGTTCAAACTTCTAGATAAACTTCTCATAAAGAAAACTGCGTGTCCAATTCTTCTGTTTACTTTTACCTAGGTGAGCTAACATTTAAGTCTCTCTTTTACTTACTGACTCACTTTTTTATTTGTAGCCAGTTGGAGCTAAAAATTATTTTCCTTCTAATTTCTAAAACTGGTGAACACATCTTACATTATTAGCAATAGCGAAGCTCAAGTTTTGCTTCTATCTTGTCAAGCCGTTCAAGGCGATACATCACGTATCGTGCATACATGAGCCCAGTCTAGACTTTGCTTTATCATGCAAAAGAGATGGTTTACATACTTACATTAAAGCAAATAAAGTCCCTACTTATTTATCTAGTTCCAATTAAGATTATGAAACGAACTCTTATTTTTCCTCATTCATATGCAAGGATGTTCTTAATAATCAAAGACTCCTTTGTTTCGTCAAATACAAAGTAGCAATCTATTTTTAAATCATAACTTTTTCGTCGAAAAGGGATTAAAAAGTGATTGCAGTAATAAGCTTTGGTTCATGAATTTATTTTCTGGGTAAAAATGAAAATAAATTATTGCTAGGGTGAAACGCGGTCTGGAACTTTGTTACTCGGACTATGACATTGTAAAATGTTTGGGCATGATGCATTGTCACATAATCATAATTCACAGTGCTCAATTTATAGCCCTGCTCTTGCAAGATGAAAAGAGCGTAGGGACATGTTGTCTACGATTGTGGTTCTGTTGTGTATGCGTCGCATCACATCATAATCATATTTCATAATGCCATGCTTTTCTTTTCCTTTGCCATTTCCATTCACTCACAAATTTGGTTAGTGATGATAGTTTAAAATAATGTAACCTTTGATTTCCCATAAGAAACCTTTTTGTGCTCTGCAACGTGAAATTTCTACAATCAAAATGAAGGCGGCCAACAGAGCTGTTTCAGATTACCAAATTGTGACAGTCATAAAAAAGCCTTGAAATGGCCTATTTTTTCCGAAAGTTAAGCAGCTAACCTTTACAGCACAAAATAAAATGATCTCTGGATTTCTCTCACAAGAACAACTAAGCGACAAAGAGGTCAAAGGTTGTTGAAGTAATAATGTGTTACCTAACAAACTACAAAATCTAATATTTCTGTTTACGTCATCAGACAGTTTTTACAATCAACTGTACATAAATGCGTTAATAAACACAAATGCAAAGTAAGGACGACAATTTTATTTTCGCTTTTATTCATAAACAAAATGTGAAAAATGAAACGTTTCACTTAACCAAAAATAATTCCCAGAAAAATATGCCAGCATCTGCAATTTATAAACATTCTTACACAACATTCATAATCTTTGGTAAATTGATTTGTCTAGCCAATGAGGCAACAACATTTTTAGCTTTTGTTTGAGATAAAATGAATATTTCAACGGTAAAACTGTAAAGTAAAAACCAGTACCTTCCATTTGACTCTCAGGAATGCTGCTTCGTCCAAGCTGTAATAATGTTCTTTGACATTCTTCGTGGTTCGGCACAAAAATTTTTATGTATGGTAATAATTTTCTTATGGAAATGAACATAATGACTATGACTAGCTTCATTGAAACATTTATGCATCTAAACTTTGAATTTGTGGTTGTGCTTCGTGAATGTTTATGTAAAATTTGAATTCAACGGAAATTAATACTTAAAGTTACAAACCAAGTTCTTCACACGTCACAATTACGTCAATTACGTATGTACATTATTTACGATTTGACTTAATGTTACAATTGTACCCTACTGTGCAAACATGCATTGTGAGTGGCTATTTTTCTTGTTGTAAATAATCCCAATTTCATTGAGTGAATAAGATAACTCTCAGCGTTAAATGCGTCTCACCAACGTCAGCCAAACCTATAAATCTTTCTTAATCGTGATATAAACACGAAAGTAAAATCCTCCGAGTATTTTTACAGAAGGAGATCTTGATTACTTGCAATTCAATTTTAGTACGCTTTTATGAGTGTCGAAATTATTTTCGGCCGAGCAAAGTTCGTTATTTTCCTTTTCCTTTTTCAATAACCACATTCTTAAAAAAAAATCTTAATTGTTTAATAAGCTCATCAATTCATTAATGTGATCTAAAACTTATGCTATGTAACTCGACATAATAACATTTGCCAACTTCTCAACTTTCAAAATCTTTTATAGTAAGTATTTAAATGCTAATTGAATTTCCTTCCACTCTTTTCTTATGTAAAAGTGACTCATATTTTTCTCCATCTTGTATTGCTTTAGTATCTGGACACGCTGTGATAAGTACGGTTAAATTTTTATAGCTAACTAAAGTAAAAAGGAAATGCGCACCCTATTTAATTATACATGCCTGCACTCTGCACACATCCATGAATCAATGTGTTAAAATTGAATAAGACATAAAACTCAAAGCCAAGTCAAAGACCCTAAACAGCTTTGCATTTCGCCATTGTTCGTGACTTCCCGACTCACCTCAAACTTTCAACTCTTACTTATTTCACAATCAAAGTTATATGTACTCAAGTGAATTTGAACTAATATAACATGGTAGAATGTGATAAATACCGAATATTATCGAATGAGCTGAATGGTCAAAATTTGGGTATTAATTTATCTAGTAGGACATTGTTTGACACGTTTACTGCCTTTAATTAGGATATAAATGTGTCGCACATTAAACACAAGCATTTATATAAATACGTATTATTTTTCGAATCATGAAAATGCCATTTTATATTTCATTTTGAAAATGCTCAATTTCTTCTGTAATCACTTCAAAACATTACAGTTTCCTTCCTACATAAACCAACGTGTGTGTCCATTTTATTTCGATAGTTTCATTATGAAACTACATTTAATTATGAAGTTTACTTTTATACATTTTTTCATACCATTTTCTGTTTTATTTGAAATGCTTTAATGAAACGTTAGCGTATGCATATTTACATGAGACTTTCTCACCGTGCCCCGGTATCAGATATGAGGGGTGAAAATCACTTATGCTTTGCTTGTCACTGTTCATTGATGTTTTACTCAATATCTTCAGTTCTCTACAATTCAACTTGCCACGCTTGATATTGCAGGTTATAGTTTACAGCACAGTCCCATCAAGCTACGAAAGTTTTGCATTAGTTAGGTACACCACTTTATTTAAGCATTATTAACACAAGAAAAGAAAGGAAAAATTTTCTGTTCCAGTTTTGTTGTTTCTATGTACGATTCTACAATGACGATGATGATTCGTATTGTTACTTTTTTCACTGCCTGTTTTTTACTACTTCAAAACCTTCTTCTGTGTACTTGTCGGTCAATGAATGCATTGATTCCAGTTTTATGCACTTTTACGGCTCACTTCCGTAAATCTTCCAATCTCAAATTTACATAGTAATAGTAGTTTATTCATCTAGTTCTTTCTTTTGGGTTATTAACATATAAAATGGAAAAGCTCATGAAAATAATTGTCTATTTCCGTAAGATACATACATTTACATTTGCTAGATATCACTAACATCTACGTAAACGCACATAATATTTTCAACTAATAATGACAATGGCTATGGAGAAGTCAAAGGGTATGGTGGGCTTCTATCTATCTATTTATGTATCTGTAAAAAAATTGATTTTCTACTTTTCTACTCTTCTTGTTTCATTTCCATTAAGAAAGAGTCAGAGTTTAAATAAATGCACGTGCACCGTGCACTAGCAACATGGTATAGTTAGAGGACAAGGGAAGGTCAAGTGGTAAAACAAAAAATCTCACCCTTTCAAACTGGCAAGATTCCAATGCACAATTGCACTTTGCCCCTGACATGAGTACCCTGGCGTTTCTCCAAATGAAAATGACGTCGCAAGAGAAGACGAGCCAGTAGATAGTATCAATTCAGTATTAAGATTCAGAGAACTGCGCATCAGTTTGGTAGAAAAGATTTCAACTACCAACTACCAATAAATCTACGAAATGAGGGGAAAATATTACCTTCCTGTGGCAAAGGCGACGAGTAGATGTTTTATGGTTGTAGGTTGTTCCACAAGTGAGAAAAATAAGGCATTAATAGAAATTGAAGAAATTTTTCCCTTTCTATGCACAGCACAGTTCAAAGAATTAAATTGTTAATCGAATTAAAAAAGCTTACTTATTTTTAATTGCTTTCTAAAACAAAGTATCGAGCATGACACTAGTTAAGGTTTAATTAAGGTATTTAAGTAACGAAAAGTAAAAATTAAATTTTGCAATTATTAATGCTTCTAGTAATCTGTTGTTTAACTAAACTATTGCGATAACATGTTGGGTCTGGGACGAACACGATTTCGGAAATAACTCAGCTCATGCCATCACCAAGTAAGTGACGTGAAACGGAGCTCGAGCTCGAAATTTGTGGACGTGGTCGGTCGGAGATAGAAGTTAGTCAAGTGAGTAATATGAAGGTATTGGACTATTTGGGGTAGCAACAGAACAGCAATATGTAACAGCATGAAATAAGCAAAGGCAACACAAGCAGTACAGTAATTTCCTAGTTTAGATTTGGTTGTTCATTTCATTTTCATTACCATTACCAGTTGCCATTCACCACTTACCACCATATTAACCACCGCCGTTGCGGCTCTCTTAGTTACTCTTGTCTGTCCTTCACAAATTGAGCTTTCGCAAATATTCACTGACTACCGACTACTACTGATGTGATGTCGATGTCGATGGATGTGAGACGATATGGGCAATGTCTTACTTTTGCAAATTTAAAAAATACGGTTCATCTTACCAACTACACTGTTAGTATTTTGTTTAGTGTGGAGCGCGAACAATTATAATAAGCTGCGGCGGCGGAAAATGTAGAGTTGTAATAATGTCACAGGTGGGCAAATTTTAAATGTAGGCTTAATAATGAATCGTATCTAGGTTTATTTTATGATTTAATGGTACTTTAACAGCTCACACGAACCAAATTTGGTGTTAAAGTACTCCGCTTCCCCACAAGTAGAGGAGGAAGTGGCCAAGGCGGTGTGATGCGCTGCGGCGGTGACTCTCTGTCCACCACTACGAAGGCGGGAGTTGAAAGAAGAAATTAATTGCGAATTGCAATTTTTCTGGGTCACACGCTATTTAAGATGGTTAATTTAATTTCAAATGTCATTTTGATTCAAAATTCTACTAAATCCGTAAATCTGTCCCCCTCTACATTCCTTCTTACCCCAAAATGAACTTCGCCGATTTCCTACCTTCCTTCAATTATGCCGTAACGGCATTGCCGTTTCTTTGGCTATTCCTGGGTTGGTTTGAACTGGTGCAATGACCTGCCCTTGAGAGAATGTGCATTTGGACTTGTTTTAAAAATTGGCAAATGTGCGTATGAATTTTGTTATGCAACGATTGCTACAAGGAAGAATGTGAAATGAAGTGGCATGTGTGAATAAAGTTGCGTCCGAAAGAAGAGAAGGGTTGCTTTGTTGCAAATTAACAAGTAGGGAACAAGTAATAAAACATTTTATAGTCGTCTTGGAGCCAGGTAAATTCTGTTTCAAATCTTGCACCTCAGTGCAAGCAAAAAAAATTCAGCAAGTAAAGCAAACTGATTCTTTTTTGTGGCGTCTGAAAAGTACCTTCCTTAAGTTATAAAAACACACAGAACAACCAGAGGAAGGAAAAAGCAAGAAGAAATGGAACACTGCAATTTGCCTTCATTTTCATGGCCATGGTAAATGGTAATTACAGAACGCATAAACATCACATAAATTTCAACAGTGGCGCATTGTATAAACACAGTTCGGAATTTGAATTCGGAATTTAATTTTGCACGACGACAAAAAATGGGCCAATCTTTTAAATTCAACAGGACAAAGGGATTTCTGGTATAAATGTCATAAAACTGTGGAGATTATGCAATGTCACGAGCTGAATATAGTTGCAGAAAATAATGATTGCAAACTATTCAGACTTTTGGTGAGATTATTGTGATGAGAGTGGCACCGATTTGTAAATAAAACATTTTTATGGTTAATGCCTCCGGGAATTTCGCAAGGGAGGGAAGATGCAGGACTTATTGAATGTTTTATTTTATTGCGAATTGAATTTGATTAGTAATGTCATGACAGGTTTGTGAGCTTCGTTTCCGATCCAAGTGTGAATGAAACGGTGTTCATATTTTTTACTTTCTTTAGATCATTTTATGGTTAAGACCAAATCATTCACGGAGGCAAGCGTTAAAATGGAAAATCAATTGATTACTATAGAACAAATTCAGTATTTTACATTTTACAGGTAAACTTTATTCCAGTCGTAGTTTTAGTTATTGATGGACGAGTGAACCAAGGCTGAATAAATGTACTAGTTTTTATTCACACACTGTTGACTGTAGTAAGTTATGCATGCAAATCTACCGTGCTTTCCTGTGCATGTCCTATCAGTCAGTTGGATACAGCACTCGTGGCGCTCCCGTATGAGGAACTTCTGATTTTGTATTGCTCTTTGTTTCCCATGTTTGGCCTCATTAGTTCTGGCGTCGTATCTACTTTTGTCGACAGATGGCCATTTTAAAAATCGCATTTTCGAACTCCTCGGCCTCTAGCCAGTGTGCCGTTGTGAAAATTCCAACTTGGAACTGTATTGACTATGGTTTATTTGAGAATTAAATAAATGTACATGTATATAAAACTGGACCCTCGCTACGGCCCTTGCTACTGCGTACTTAACGTGGAAGAATTTAATTATTAACATTATTCGCTTTAATTAACGACTCGTATACAGGTTTTCACACTACTTCTCTCTTTGGTATCGTGTCACATGTCACATAACCGTATTAGAAAATTAAAATGGCCGTTCGTCGTGCCTAAAATTGTTCCATATCCCTTAAATCAGGAGTCTGGCTATTGAGATTTATGAACAAATGGGTATTTCCTTTGTATAATTGAAATTCACGTCATGGACTAGTTATTTATCCAAATCTACACGTCTAAAAATCATTTAAATCATTGCGAAGAATCTCCGCGTTCTTTCGCGTATTGTGGATATTCCAATTATATATGATTTATTACGAATTAGCATCAAAAATTGGGAAAACCTTTTATAACTATATTTTGCTTGATTTTTATTATATACTATATAATTTTCATGTATTAAGCTATAATATTATGCAATAATACATACTACAATTAATGAGTCAAAATAGTCAAAAACGTAGCTCGAATAATAGAAATTCGATGAGAATGGGACTTTAAATGGTATCTTTCCTTCAATATGATTCCACTTTAACTTAATATAACATTTAGAAAATTGAAATTGTAATTGTAATTATACACTTACATTACAAATAACTTATATAATTAGATATGGTTGAAAAGTTCACACCACCTCTAGTTAGCAATTGCTACATACGCACATAAACATTATTTAAGTAACATAAAAATTTTATGTTGAAATAGTCAATAGTAATATTAATTAATATTATTTAATAGTGATACTGATAGAATCCTGACTAAGCAGTTTAAAGATTGATTGTTTTCATTTATATATCAGAAATGTACCCATCTCAATGAGGATAATCTTCTACTCTACAGTCTATCAACTTTGTTTACGGGAAGTTATTTTAGGATTTTGCCTAGGTAGTAACTTTAAGATTTTTTACATTCTATTTTACTCACGCTTTCCATAAACATCGAGTAAAGCATAAAAAGAAAGTGGATTTATAATTTTAGAATTTGGTAATAATGTTCATGTTATATAACCTAAAATTTGAGTTTTCGCACTGCGACATTAATTGAGTTACAATTAAGAAAACGGCGATTACCTGCTTAATTGACTTATGCTTTAAAGTTTTGGAAAATAATTCCATACTTACCAATTTATTTATTTTCGTCACATAAAATAACAAAATTTTAGCGCTGCGTTCAAAAATTAAATTACATTGCACGCAATTACCATTTCATGAAAATTGCCCGTCAGAAAAAAATGCAAAAATGTTTCATTTCGCAACATTATAATGGTATATACATAAAAGCTGCAGGCTGCAACCGTAGTGGTGGTGGTGCTAAAATACCACTTCCACCTCAAAAAATAATTTTTACTTTTACTCACTCTCTTGTAGCGACGCTAGAGCGTCAATGAACGCGTCGTCGTTTCCAGTCTTGGTCGTGATCACTTTCATCAGGCCACGCTGAGCTTGCTTCATTCCCAATTTATTGACAAGAACCAACATGCTTGGAGTATCCTCCAGCGCGCAAAATTTCCCAATGTTCATGTCAAGAAATTTGACCAAATCCGTAAGGTCGTACTTGTTGGCCGCATAAGTAAGTTCCATAAGATTTTCCCCCTGGCAAGAATCTTCGTCCAAGTGTCCACTGTAAAGAAAGTGGAGCAGAATCCTAATGCAGTTTGAGGAAAGATCTTCGCATGTGATTGTTCCAGCCTGTTTTTCCATCATGTTTGTGCGGAACATTGCTTCAAACACGGTACTCTTCTTGGACAAGACGAGTCTGTGCGCGGCGAAGTTGACGCCATCCTTGGATGTTATGATAATATCGGCTGTGTCATAATCACCCTCCAGTGATGCCACGAGATCAGCAGCCTTGTCACGGGAATCCGCGTATAAACTCCTCAGAGCCGAGTCTCGATCACACATCGGGGGAACCGGAGGAAGCAGAGAAAAGACTTGTATGGAAAACTGGATGGTCAGAGTTCCGTCGACCAGAGGAAGCTCCGCAACTTTCGCGTCCCGTGGAATAAACTTTTTTCGCACGATCACTTTGCCGGGGAACGACTCCGCGGTTTCTAAAACAAAATTATTCATTAAAAATAATTTAAAATGTTAAAGTGTTCATTTAATAAAACCCAAATCTTACTTTCGTTGTGTCTGCAAATCCCAGAGATGCCATCCACTGGTTTGACTTTCACTGTGCTCCGACTCATGACCTCTGTCGGGGCTGGATCTTTCCCGGGGGGACAGCTAATCTTCAGAAGTTTCTGTCTCACGGATATCCAGTCCTGTGTATCATTGATTTCCTTGCCAGCAACGGCTCTCAGGGAGATTTCCCAGTACGACTCGATATCGTTCAGATCCTTCACTCTGAAGTTGAATTTCTGCTTTTCGATCAAAGCGTTGTTCTTGCGGACCACGGAGTAGTTCCGGATGCTCCAGTCGTATGCAGCTATAGTGTAATTGACCTGTAATTGAAATTAATTCATATTGAATACATTAAAGGTAATATAAGTCGAAGTAGTTTCTCTAAGTAAAATAATTTTGTGCATTAAGATTACTAGTCTATTTACTAACTGTGAAATTCGTTTCTCCTAAATTTAACAATTGTTAGTTATAATATGTAATTATTAAAGTTGTTACCCCAGTTTCAACTGATTGAGGCTCCACCTCCAGTGGTGGGGGTTCTTGGACAAGGCGAGGTCGTTTCCTTGGCGGACTGCCCCCTTTGGCCCCTGCCCCTGCAGCAAGCAGGGCTAAGGAAATTCCCTGCGACATTTTAGTGCGAAGATTTAAGTTACAGTTTAACTAATCTAATCTTCTCGTTTAACTACTCCAAAATTTTGCTTTCTCTTTCTAATTAGGTAGTAGAAAGCAGAGGAACTTTTTCTTGCAGAGTTTGGTGTTATTATTAAATATATTTAGGAGAAAAATATCGTTGCACTAAATTCAATATTACTCGTCTCTTCTACTCTTGAATTCGAATTCTCAGGTTATTTCCGTTCCTTATTTAATCCAATTTGAAATTAATAAATTGTATTTATCTGTAGGAGATAGTGGTTGGTGAGAGAGGACCCAGGTACTGAGAGATCTGTGGAGAAGAGTGAACAGATTATCCTAGGTAGGTACAGCATGTAAAAACATATTGTTGCTTATAAGAAAAGTATAGGTCTATGATATGCCAAATATTTGTATAAACCAGATGACTCACAGTCCAAGTGGTCTCTGGTCTCTGGCAAAAGCATTTTCTTCTCTTTCTCACTTCTCTTCTGCTTCTCCTGATAGTTTCCTCTCATCTCACTCTCGAAAAGGGGAGCTGAAACACAAATTCACAAGTCACATCTAGATCTATCTCTAGCAATAGCATCGTAATTATCATGAATCATGATAAATACAATTGCAATGGCAAAAGACGGAGATACAGGAGAACCTTAATTTGGGTTATCTACCTACTTACTCGCACGCACAAATAATGCCACATCACATAAAATCATCTACATGCGAGAAAAATCGTTTTTACTAGCTTCAAACAGATTCTATAAAAACGGCAGGCATATTTACATATGTAAAGATAGTAGCATCTGTAAACATAATTGAACATTTGTTTGATTCTTTCCTTAATCATGTGTGCATTTAAATGCTTAAAAATCATCATTAAGCTCATGTCATGAACATCATTGTGATAGATTTTTAACTTAAATGGCGATTTGAAATTCAGAAAAGTAAACTGAGCGTATATCATGTTAAATAAAGAAATGGCTTGGTTTTAAAACAGGACAAAAATTATTTGTTTGTAATTAAATGAAGCATTTGATTTGACATTTTTCCTCTAGTACATAGATGAAATGAAAATTGTATGATTTGAGATATAACGCATGTAAGTCAGTTTTACACACATTTTTATACCATACGTTTGGGATATTAGTGTTAAAAAAGCAGTTGCATTTTATTACTAGAATGATTGACGAAATAAAGTTTATAGCTCTTCAGCCACATGCACTGATCGAGTGGAAAGTTTTTTAATGCATGGCTATAATATGGACCAATAGTATCAAGCCAACTCGATTAATTTCATATCATTTCTCAAAGCAATTAAATTGTACACAATGGATCCACAACATTTTTATGACCGAAAATTTTCCATTTCAATCAACTATAAGTACATATAATACAGGTATAGTACTGAGGTGACAAATGCTGCTACGTTATTTTAGCTGCTACATATAAATATAAATGGCGATGTAAGACGACAGTGAACTCGGACCTTAAAAAAATATTTTACAGCTTTCACTTTTGCCAAGAAAATGGCGAATGTAAAAATAGTGCTGACATAAGGGCTTTCACATCGAAGAGACGTGGGGTTTCTTAATCCTGCTTTTTGTCCTGCTGTCAAAAAAAGTGAACTTTATAAAAAAATAAAAAAATATAAAGACATCATGGGTTCACTTCCAAGCAAGCCAATCGGAGAGGATGGAACTGATAGTACTGGACAATGCGTTCTGCATAAGTTGAAATGTCAGTTTAGAAGTTGCTTGCATTCGCATATCTACAAACAATTATATTTTCTTCTTGATTTGTACTCTCTGTAGCGGACTCGGAAGAGCACTTGGTGAATGGGAGCTTCGAGCTGGAAAACAGACAAGACTTGATGAAGCCTGAAGTAGAAGCTTTAATGCGTCTCTTAGGTTATGATAATGATATGCCATGTAAATCACGCCGATGAAATAAATAACATACACGTTCATAATGATAATTTTAATTTTCCAACTTTTGTTTTTTCCAACATTTTTTTCTGCTAGTTAAACCCGAAGTGATAGTGGAAGTGCAGAATGCCCCAACGGTGGCCCTTATCGTAACCAATAGAGGGCCTACGACATGGTGCCGATTCCAGGCTTTGTTGACCAGGTCGATATGACGAAGAGCTTTAAAGTCGGACTTGGGGGTGAAGCTGAAAAGTACTTCACCAGCGTCACCATTGCTACTGTGGTTCGGGAGCTCGTCTTCGGGACCATGAAAATACGCTGCGTTATCCCGTTTTTCCAGAGATTTTGGAGATTTTGCTTAGCGCGGAGTTGTACGGGAACTATGGGAGAGGCAGACTTACCTTTAAACGCCTCTACACGAATCTCGCAGGTGAGCCACAGCCTCTTGACGGCAAGTCAATTGAGCAACTGCTTTCCGATATACCGATAATGGAGCAGAGTTCAACTGAACAACAGCCACTTGGACAACAACATTCAACCGGGGCAGGGGAAACTTTGTCGGAGGAAAGTTTTTCTCAACAGTTGAGAATTTCATCTGACCAACTTCAGTAAATTTATATGATAATAATTTATTTCAATTTATGAATCATGAATGTGGGAAACGCAGTCTGGAATTGTTTAACTTCTGTAACTTACTTGAATTTATGTTAAGACGTACATTTTTGCTCGTGTAATAATTTAGTGCCATTGCTATTACAATACGGTAATGATATTTGATCTGATCTGACCAACATCAGCATGAATTATTATGAAAAAAAATTAATGATGTCAACTTTTAAATAAAACAATGACAAGCAATCATATTTATTTCCAATAAATGACAACGAATGCTTGGAGAAAATTATTTTTTAAGCCAGACGCTTACTGCACTTCCTACTTAACTTCCGAGTTTATGCGTTCATAATTGGTAGTTGAAAACGAGTTGCAACGAGTTTGCACAATTGGATTTTTTTGCAACTCTCCAAACTTGAAGTAGTAATAGTTACTCCAATACTTGGAAAATTACATACATATTGACATAAAATATGAAAGCGAGAAGTTTTCGCGTTTTTTACATTTATTTGCAAAAATCTGTGAAAAGTGCATAATTAAGAGTTTTCCTTCTTGTTATGTTAACGATAGCTGAAGTAACAACCATAATCTGATCATAGCGTCAAGTAATTCTGAAGCATTCACGAGCCAGATTGAAACCGAAGAGATATTTTTATTTTTATTATTATGATTTAAGCGGCTCGGAGAAAAAGCTATAACAAATTTTATGACTTTTCCGTGGTGGTTAAAAATTTGGAAAATGCAAGACAAAGACAAGAGTATGGATTATGGATGGACTCTTGACTCCTACAACACACCGCAATTCATTTCATTGGCACATTCATTTTTTATGGCATTTTTTGTAAATTAACAATTTCGTTTTGAATGGGATGATTTATTTTCTACATTACATACTTAAATTATAACCGAGACTAATATCTCAGGCTCAAAATGAAATGAACTTTTCTTATTTGAATGTGCAGATTTTTTTAAGCTTCCCCCTTCCTTTTTTCTTTGTTACCCTCACCCAGCCTCAATTCATTGGGTTTCTCGTCCAAAAATAATTTTGCTGGATTTTATGTTGTTACGCTAATTATGGAGTGCTCTCGTCTGCTAAGGTAGTAAAAATTTCTAAATGCAATCCTGGCCAACAAAAGAGCAGTCAGTCATATTACGGAAGGTGCATTTTTTGCTCATTTTTTGCTCTCGTTGAAGAAAATACTTGAGAAAATGCACTTAACTTAATATTTTTTCAACTTCTTGCAAAATAATATTGTGTCACGAGAAAAACCAAGTCATTATGAGACAAGTCCTAAGTGCTGTGTGTGAGTACGGCAAGCCCCCAATTAATTTTTGTTCTAAGCGTTTGAAACTAAAATCATAAAAACGGAACTCTTGAAAATATGATTTGAATAAAAGACCAAGGAAATGAGTTGATTCATGCTTCATCTCACAAGCAATGAAATGAAAGCCCAAAAATTTGACAAACGTCACTGAATTCCATTCGTTTAGTGAGCATTTGTGAACAGCGAAATTGAAAATGCGTGAAAAATTGCACACACCAACAGCATTCATCGACTATACTCAAAAATACCAATGTGCAAAAGTAATGATTCGGAACCATCCCAGAAAAGTATTTTGAAGGAGAATCTTCACGTTTTTAGAGTGAAAGCACAAAGTAATATTTTGACACAACCGTAGAAATTGCTGCAACCGTCACTCTCATCGATGATCACATCACACGTCAATGTATAAGAACATTTCAAAATAAGCTTTAATTTCAAATTTCATCTAGGTTTATTTTAAAATGGATATTATCTCTGTTCCTTTATTTCTTGCCTTTCTTAACATCTGCGGGGATAACCATAAAAGGAGCATTCGCATAAAAATAGATGGATGCGCGGCGGCTCTTCGCACTACAAAGAGACAAGGGAAAGTTTCGATATTTTTGATGTCAGCAAGGAAAATGAAGTTTTTATGGATGACTTCGAAGGTACTGAGGTGGAAAATTCCATTAGCTTTTAAATTTTAAATTAGGCTGTCTAGAAAGGAACAATGCCTGTGTGCTGTGTGTAGTATCATATCAGAACTGATTTCAGCAAGTGAGAAAGTTTTCTTGTCTGCATATTATGTAAGAAGCTGTATGCAAAATACTGAAACACCCACTAGCACATCCCTTCTCCGAAAAGCACAAAAGGGGAGGTTTGCACAATGCAAAAATATTTTTTGTTATGCATGACTGGCGACAAAACGATCGCTCGTTTGTCCCCTCTTAACAAGCAGATTATTATTTTCGTTGAAAAATAATAAAATAAGTAACTAGCACATCATAACCGAAGACGTACTTAATAAGCGACGCCGTCAAAAAATATTTTGCTTCGATATTTTTTTCATTATGATAATAATAATTATGCATATATTTTGCGAGTCGTCCCATCGCTCTTTCTTTGTTACTCACAAGAAAAGTGTAAATCAGAAGAAGAAAAGACAAAGGAGCTCAGACAAATCGCAAATATTTTTCATTTCGCAATATTATTCTGCTTTTCCTTCCGAAGGGGGGTTTGTTAGCGCTCACTCTTATTTAGAATGCAAGAATTGAAAAAGAAGGACTCAAAGGATTTTTTTCTTGCTTCACTTTGAAGATTATGATTTACCTGGCTCCGTGAAAGCTATAAAACTTTTTATGACCTTTCAGTGGTTGGTTGTGCACTTGCATTGATATGGTGTGGTTACAGCAGAATTGCACCACCATCACCGACACATTCTTCTTTCTTGTAGTTACTTGTGTACATCGCAATTTACTTCCATTCCATTATTATTTTTATATTGCTCTTTTTCCACTTTGCAAGCTGCGAAAAACATCTACCTGCTGAAAACAATTATATTTTAGTATATGAATATATGCATTCGTATATAATTATCAACGCTCGCTCTTCTTTATGAAAATGAAATGTTCGACTTTACCCTCTTTCTCTTTGTTCGGCTTCGTCTCACGAGCAGTAACGCGTTTGTGCTAATCTACGCTATGATCTCACACTCGGTTCTTACTTGCTGCTTATTTACTTTACCTCGGTGGGGATTGGGATTCTCTGATTTTTGCAATAGTTGAAGCATGTGCGTCCCTAAGTTGCATAAGCTGTGCAAAATCGCCTCTCCGCCATGAGAAAGACAGGTTCATGCATTGTGTGCAAAAACTGACCTGCTACAGAAGAAAATTCTCCGGGCTGATGCATACTTATGTATAGGTATTCTATTCAGCAGATTATGCCACTCTTTAAGGTAAGGTGATGTCTGTCTACAATACAACAAAGCTTTTCTTATGCAGAAATCCCTATTTTTAGAAGATGCGACGACGCTACCGATGCCAGTTCGGGTTTGGAACGCACGCCGTTGATTACATTGAAAATCTTCCCTTCCCTTTCTTTTCTTTGCGGCTTGTGTCCAAAGATATTTTCTTTGTCCGTTACAATTGTCATTGTTAATATAACCATAGCATCTTCGAAAATCAAAGTTAGCTCAAGTTCCGATTTGATTTCCTTTTTTTGAAGCAAAAGATAACTTTGACAAAAGAAAAGATGCTCTCAGTTAACCGACGACACCCCAGCTCTCGGCGCTGCGCTTATTTCTGGTGGTTGATGGTTGTGCTCAGCTTCCTCTGCTTCACCGTGGTCATCCAGTTCGTTGTTATTCATCGGGTCTTTGTCGCCCACATGTACGACCAGGCGAACGGGTCCCTGGTCAATGTCACGAAGCCTGCGGACCGGGACATCTGACAATCAAACGGGTCCCTTCCTCCCTCTTTTTGGAAATGTAAGTTTTTTTCAAGCGACAGCTATAACAAAACAGTTAAATACAAATAAAGTTTCACTTGATGTTGTAAAAGTACATTGTGATTGTGAAGTGTAAGTGTGACGATTAACTAAATATTATGATTCATAATAATGCAATAAATAACTCTGATTGGTTTTGCAGTCATGGGCGAAGTGAACTTGGATTGGGCATCGATTTGCTATGAGAACAACTGCGAGAACAACGCCACGAGGCTGAGGGACCCTGGATGATGGAAATACTTTATTTGTAAAAGGTACAACTTTCTTTCTAGTTAATTAACATTCATTAATAACAGTCAACAAGTTTTAATTATAATTTTCTTTCATCCACTTTTTGTCGTCTGTGCACTTAAAGAAGTTAAAAATGCATTTCTGCCACATATTAAAAAATAAGCTTGTGTTTCTATTTGACAGGAAGTGCGAACGGAAACCGTCCAAGATGAAAAGGGGAAGAAAGAGGAAGGGATCAGAACAACGGAGAAAGTTTATCGCGATTTATATGAATTACTGCACCAAATTTTTTCGCTGGTTGAAATGGTTGATTTGCTTGTTAATAGTTTTCGGCGGGTGGTAAACTACACATAGGTAACAACTACATTACTTCATTTACCATTTAATATGCATTTTAATTAACATTACGGATGTTCATGAGAATACCACCATATCAATTTGTAAGTGTGTAAATGACAAAAGTAGAAAATAATTCTCTGATAAAGTTTTTAAAATGCTAGTAACTAACTTTTATTAATAATTATCTATAGGTTGATGTTGAGACTAGTAAGAAATATTATTTCATTTCTTTAGGCATATTTTTAACAGAATATAAATCAGTTTCATTTTTACTTATGAATACAAATATTAATCATTAGCAATTAGATTAGTAAACTAACTAATTAGTAACTAGATTTAATATAACTAACAACTTAAAACGTTCCCCTTAGCTGTTGGAAAACTAACATTCACACATTGCTTAATTAATTAATCTTCATAATAAATACAAATATAAGTAAATTGAATGAATGGCGAAAGTGAGATACTAAACAGAATTAGAATTAAAGTTAGTTTTTAAAGTTTTAGCAGTAAGAGTTTAGATTTACTATAATTTAGCTTCCATTTTTCTTTCTGCCACCACACAGAAGAAGTGAAAGCTGAAAACGACACTGGGCCTCAAGACATGCAAAAAGTGTTGATAGACGTTTCCACCAAGGAACCTATGCAATGCTTTCTTTTGTACAAAAGTTTTTTTTCTTGTATAAAGCACAATATTTTTAAATAGTCAGATTATTGTTAGATAGAATAGAGTAGGCGCATAACTAAATGCATTATGTAGATACACAGGTCTTCATGTTCCATTTGCGGAATTGAAGCCAAAATACAACAATGGTTCCATGTAGGCATGAGAGTGTTGGTTAAGACTTTGACAGTTAACTTCCGCTCAGAGTAAATCACACTTTTCTTGTACAAAGTTCATTTACACTACACTATACACTACTCAGGTAGTTTTCATTCTTAACTTTAATTTAGTTTCCTTAACCCCAGAATAACATACAGTCTAATTAAATTACTAACATTAGTAATAGATATGTACATAGTTAAATATTTAGCAAATAAAATAATTCTAAATATCAAATTTACTAACAAAACAGGGGTTGCTCTAAACGCTCCACTTACGAGTTGCAATTGAGATTTTCAAAAATTATTCAACTATATAATTAAAAGGGAAAAGTCCTTTTTCGCGCAATCTGTTACCTTTAAAGAAGATTCGAGTCAAGTTGTAAATATTGATATAAAATTATGAAATCATGCAAATTTGAGATCTTCATTACATTTTTAAAAATAACTTTCTCTTTTTTTAATTTAAATTTCAAATCATTCGTTACTTTGAATTATTCTCTTGTTTCTTGCAAGGCTAATTGAAGAATCCTTATAGAATAGTATCGTTTTAATTTTAACTATAGTTTTTAATTAGGTTCGTGCACAATTAGTGTACAATTAGTGAAGTAAGTTTATTGCACTCAATATTGTTTTATTGATTTTGCAAGGTTTCATGGTTGACTTATTGATTTAAGTGCCCGAAATTTGTGCAATGAGACACAAAGGAACACTTAATTGTACATAGAATTTTAGAATTAGAATAAATTTTAATTATTAATAAGTTAGTTGGTAGTTGTGTAAATAAAATCTTGAATGTAACCATACTTTGTGAGAATGTGAATAAATGATTTGAATTGGCCATTATAAATAAATACATTTTTGTGTTCATTTCAATGGAACTGTGGACTGCTTTCACTTTTTAGCTCCTCCAATGGAAAGATGGACCTAGATTATTGAAAGGTAAAGGAAATGATTCTTTCATGATAAAATGCAAGTTCTAAGAAACAAACCAGCTAACCAGCAACCAATTTAGAATGAAATTTTTTATTTGACTTTATCTACACGACAGAATTTCTTTACAAAAATGAGATTTTTTTTTTTAGGTGAAAGCATATTACAAATTAGAATGCATACATGAATTGAATAATCTTAAAGTACCGAAAAATTATAATCTTCTGGAATTACACAAAATATTTTCAAGTCAATGACAATTAATTATAGTAAAAGCTTTATTCATTGAGAGACATGATGGCATCCAAAAACTCGTCCCCATTCGTGCTGTTCTTTTTGATTACCTTCATTACTTCCTTCTGTGCAGTTTTCATGTTCAGCTTGTTGGCCAGAATGAGCATTCTGGGAGCATCCTTGACGGTACAGTAACTGCCCATATTTTCATCCAAGAACTCGATCAGATCCTTCAGGTGGTATTTGCTCGCTGCGTAGCTTATCTCTGCAAGGTTATCTGCATCCGTCCAGTTTGATGACAAGCTGCCTGAGTAAATGAAGTGGAGAACTGCTTTAATACATTTTCCAGAGAGATCTTCGCATTTTATGGCGCCACTGCCACTTTCACCCTCCTTCGCGATCAACATTGCCTCAAAGACGGAACTCTTCTTGGACAGGACGAGCTTGTGAGCACGGAACTCCAAGCCGTCATTTGAAGTGATTGTGACGTCCGCATATTTCAGATCGTTTTCCAGACTCGCCATGAAATTCTCAGCTTTTGTAGAAGCTCCACGCTGGAAAATTGTGAGAGCATTGTTACGGTCGTTTAGTGGAGCAGACAAAGTGAGAACGGAGAGAACCTGGAAAGTCACGTGGATGGTAAGAGTTCCTCGGACCAGTGGCAGCTTTTCCAGTTTTGCGTCACGCGGAAGAAACTTTTTTCGCACGAGCACCTTGCCCGGGATTGATTCCGCGATTTCTATTTAAATTTAGAAAAAAATGTAAATTTTTGTTGCATTGCCTGAATATAAAATGCAGTTACATACATACAATAATAGTTAGGTTTTCTCTTACTTTCACTTTGCCTATAAAATGTGCTGACGCCATCCACATCCTTGATTTCGATCATACATTTGCTCCAAATTACCGTGGGTGGCTCCCCGGCTTCCGGTGGAGCACTGATCTTGATCAGCTTTTGTCTCACTGCAATCCAATCTTTGGTGTCGCTAACGTCTGCACCAGCGATACGCTTCAGTGCGAATTCCCACGTTGATTCGACGTCCCTCGCGTCTGTAATTTTAAAGCGGAATTTTTGTTGGTGTAAGAAACAATCATTCCTTCGAATCGCCGCGTAGTTCCGGATGTGCCAGTGGTACACTACCGTGGTAGATTCCACCTGAATTTTCAATATTTTAAATTAGTTAGATTAAGTAGATAGATTTTAAGTTTGTTGTCATTTGAATCCACATACCCCGGTTTCGACTGATTGAGGTTTTATACCTATGGCATCGTCAATTAGACGAGGTCTCTTTCGGGGTGGATCACCTCCCACTTTTGATGAACTACTATCACTTGACCCTGAAGATTCTTCCATTTTGACTATAACACGTAACTTGTGTAACAATTTTTAAGGGTTTCAGATGGTTGATTAATAACAGTTTTCCGGCTTTTCAAGTAAAATGAGGTTGTTGTGGAAAGTGATTGGTGTGAAACAAAATTACATCAAATAATTATGTACAAGGATGGTTTGGTTGTTAAAACTAAATCTTTTGTAAAGTTGTGCAGCAAAAACTTTAAAACTTTGATATTTAAAGTTCTGTTGTAATTTATTTATTTAAAATACTAACGGGACATTTGTTGCTTCCAGGTCGCAAGCGAGCAAGCGAGCAACTAAAGATAGGCTATGATATGAGAAGCGAGGAAAGATGCGAGGAGAAAGTACATCCGCATCCGGAGTGAAAGATGAAGAGTGTGAAGGAGGTATTGATTATTTCCAGCTCAGATGTCTCCATCGCATCAGTTGCTGGTGGATTTTAGGAAACGACGAGTCTTTGATTGTAAAAGATTCCGGGTGCGCTGCACTTTCTCCCTTATAGATCAGACCTCCCACGGTTGCGTACTCAAGAATGCGTGATGGAGAGTAACGCCAAAGATGAGAAGTGAAAGCGGAGAAAGCAACAGAGGAGAAAGCGAGAGGTGAAGGTGGAAATAACAGGTTGTCTATCAACATGTTTAAAGGGGACATTGCATAAGTTGTCTTTGGTCAACTCAGATTGTGGAGAAGAGTTTTTTCTCGGGGAAAGCTATTTATATTTTTTATTTGATGGATGGCGTCGATCGGCCCCCTGCAAAGGATATCTTAACGAAACAGCACGAAATGTGATGCTGGTACCGAAGATCATGATATCTATATACGATCCATCATGTCGGAGTATATTTAATATGGTATGTGAGAAAGACGCTATGGCAGTTTGTCCCATGAAAGGTAGCTTTGTAAACTATGGACAAAGGATTAACACAAAATTTGTCAAGGAGAGCTCACATTTATATAGAACGTACATATGAACTTGTGAAACATTTTTAACTCGTGTTGAAATCATATTGAAGATTCAACTCTTTACTAGTCAATTAGTCAGATTGGTTCTCATCTGTCTAGGAATAAATTTACTTATGATATGATACGATCTTTAGTTGCTCGCAAAAACAAGACTCGAGAAATCAAAAGAGATCACATTTGTGTATATATGCATTTCTTGCGTACAATTGTATCATCTATTCCCTAAAAACCTGAGAGCATGTCTCGTTGCCTCTACTACTCTTACAGTCAGGCGATGGCGTTTTGTTCCAAGTACTACAAAAACTTGGTTATTTGTTGTTAATAAAGTGCATATTATTTAAAAGATATCCCACAAATGAGGAATATTTTATTCTGCCGCGGGTTGCAATAAATTGGCTAATTGTGTTTTCAAGTTGAAGGTAAAAATCGTAAGAAGCAGTGAGAATTCTAATTATGTAAGTACATGTGTTATGCTAAAGACAATAAGCTGTTCCCCCTATCCAGATATTTTTCGCAAATTTATATTCGCAATGGGCATTCTAGTTATTATCATTTTAACACCAGCAAATCTCAGTCAACCGGCGCCAGCCTGTACATAGTCATAGTGAGCCAGCCTACTTGATGAAGGCAATGTAGTCTGAAACTGCATCACTCACGTAGATTTCAACAGTCACAGTGAAAAAGAAAGGCGATGGGGCTGAATGAGGCAACTGATGATGGTATATTGATGGGACAGTCAGTTCAAAATCCAATTAAATACCTTGCTCTCCCACTTGCGGGATTTGTCCCAACTAAATTCGGAAACTGCAAACTCTGTTTATATCTAACAATTGTTTGCAGAGTTGGTTGAAGTTTAGAGATGGCAGTGCCTTGCCACAATTGCTTCTAGTGCCTCGCCAAATTCTCTATAATAATACCTACTTAATTCCTACGGACTATGGAAGTAATATTCTATCGTTTAATTTCATTCCGATTTGGGATTTCATTTTTAAATAGCAATGCCAGTTGCTGTTATTTTATCCACTTCTCTAACTCTCATTCGTCTCAGAGCGAAGCATCAAAATGAAATGTTTCATTAACTGGCTTTTCATCAATTATAGTTTAATGGTTTATCGTCAATGTTATTAATTTTAATCAAAAACATATTTCATTTCAATTCTTTATTTTTACATGCATTTGCAATTTATATTCATAATCATAATCATGGCATCATCATAATGAAATTGTGGGAAGTGACAATTGTTTGGCAACCTGTTGATTTTCTGGTCAACCTGCAATCTGTTGAGTGATGATATCCGGCCTTTACTTGTACCTTGGCATTTTTGTAAAGTTGAAAATTTCTTGAAGGATTAGTAAAACTACAGATGTTTCAAAGCTTAATAATGCTTTGACAACATCGTAATTTTGACTAATCCAACAGTATTACAGAGCTGGCATTGCATCCATGCACAAGTCACCATTTTCATAGGCCATCCACGACGCCATTGTCATACTTTGAAATACTTGAAAAAGTAGTCTTGAGTGATGAGTCTCATCTCCAAGAACTTCGGTACCCACGGTCTACAAACTCTTCAAATGAAGTTTGTACACATCAGGCACCGAGATTCTTAAAGACTCGAATTGAGAAATATTCACCTCCACCAGTGATGACATGAGGTGATAAGCGTGCAAATCCGGCAGAGACTCTTACTGACGAGTTTCCCTGTGCTGAAGGAGACTCTTTATACCCCCGCCAAACAGTAATTTGTTTATAGTTACTAACTACTGACTAGTGAAAATATAAGGAATCTCCTCCAGGGGAATTTCCCTTTATTCTTCCTGGAGAGTGGTGATAACCAATGAGGTCGAGATTGGCGCTGGCATCAATTGAATGAGAGCTGATATTTCTGGACGAAAAGTCACCAACGCTCTAGATTTTAGTAATGAAATATTAACTACAAATTTAGAGCACTGGTTACTCTTCGTCACAGATTTTTTTCCTTCCAGTCACTAAACTCCGGCTATCCGCTTCCACCGTTTTTCTCTCAAGTCCCTCCAATGTGATTGTAATTTAACTCCTTGAAATCGGAACTGTGCAACCGAGGAATATTTTTGGTCCGGTTGTTCAGAACCGACTTCCAGGAGCTAATCGTTTCTAATTAGGATAAATAGTTTTAGACTCGAGGTGACGATTGTCCAGGCTTTGGCTTTGATTCGATTGAGTTCAGACGATGTTTATGCTCCGACAGGAATATTTGGAGAGCGCTTCAGTGAGTATCAATAAAAAACTCAACTGAAACATATCTCCAATAATTACTGCCGAAGGAGTTAATTTTTTGTAAGAAATCCTGCAGGTGAAGATCCTGGGGCTTCCAGAAGTCAAACTGCAGCATGTTGAATGAGTAGGGAGGAACTGCGTTCGCCCAGTGTCACCAAGAATTACAAATTTTAACTCTTCGATGGCACTGTGCTACCACAGTTCTTCCCCAAAACAATCCCTTCGGTAATAACTGGACTGGAAATTTGTCTTCTTGATGAAACTATCCCCAGAAGGCTTCCAAAATCTCACGCTAAAGGGTCATCAAAAAATAAGATCCTTAAGACATGAGAGTTTGGTAACTCTCCGAGGAAATAAAAAAATCTTTTTTTCCAGTTATTTTTTTCCAATCGAAATTAAATCTCTCCAAGTCTCTATGTTTCTCCTTCAGCTCCATTTCGACTACTGCCTCTTCCAAGCGTCTCTGGGCTCTGCTCTCCTCGTACTTTCTTGGACTATCGAAGACCAAGCCAAGCCAAAAGTACGCGTCCTTTTGCGAAAAAAAATGTCATGGCGCCGAGGTAAGACGGCATGGCAAGGAAAGCGTGACAATAAAAGAACCAATCAGCAACAGGTCTTTCAGACGTCTTCCAATACTTCCTTTTGTTGCAGATTCTTACTAATGCGGAAATAATTGTGCGATTGTGTTGTGGAAGCATTTATTTAAAGTAAGTGTAGTTGCCCCCGCTACTCTTTGCTAAACTACGATGCATCCAATCTACACTACTTAAATAATGCCCACTATGCATAATTAGGAATCAGTTCTACCTTCTTCCCAGTCCATCGATATGGTGTGATACTATTCAATTCGATTGTGATGATGAGTGACAATGATTGTGTGTGATACATGATGGGACAAGCATACCTTCAAGAAAAAAACTTCATACACTTATCAATTTCATATTCACACTTTTCACCGTCGTAACCTATTGTAACATTACATTGCTTTTGTTCCAGCATCTTCCAGAAATAAAGTCAACTCAAGAGTACGAAAGAGGGAGGGGGCCGGCTCCTGCCACTGTGCAAAAGTGCATTGTGTTACATAAGTCAAACTGTGATGTTTGGTCCCTGTGATTAAAAGGAGCCAATCGTCTTGAAACACATATTGCAATAATGCAAAATGCTTTGTACTTTGTTTCTGCTTACACGGAGTGTCAGAGGTAAATCTCCGTCTTTTTCATACCCTAAACTAAAATGATTATCAACAGCCAAGAGGCTTTGCCATTTAAAGACTACTACTTGTTTCCATTTTCATTTAACTGCAATTAATTTTAAATGATTAGCTATGTAAGAGTGTTCAATTTGATGAAATGTTCAATGGAAATAAAAATAAACTGTTCGTTACTTATCATTTTAATTAGATTGATTTATGCATGAGTTTTAATTAGGAATTCTAACATTGCCCCATGAGTTTCATTCGCCTAGGGAAAAGCGTCAGGCTGAGATAGAGTTTTAGATTGAGGACGACTTTTACTTGCTTATGCTCATGTGAATCTCTCAGCTCTCTGTGGAGCTCGGTTTTTCTCTCTTCTATAAGGTGTAAGGAAGCAAAATTCTTCCTACAAACAAAAATGCAGAATAAATGTAAAGCTTACGCTGGTGAAGCCAAGTGAAGTCGACTTTGACTTGGCCATACAAGTAGAAGGGGATTGAGCAAACCAAGGCAAGGCAATGGAAAAAGAACATTGCTTTATAACAATGAAAAAAACTTGTATATGAGGAGAGACGAGCAAGAGAATGTTTTGCTTATGGGGTCTGTTGAAATCTCTCTTTATGAACATGCTGCTACTCCTACATGAAGGATTATGTGAGGAACTGCACACAATATTTTGACATGAGAGATTTCCCTTCAGCTGAAAAGGCTACACATTCAATGCTACATACAGAGATTGAAGTTTTGAATAGAATATTATTTAGTTGAATTTAACTGAACATCTCTCCCTCCTTGCAACTTTTATCCATGTGCTAGGTATGTACAAGAAAATCTGCGCTAAGCAGGAGAAATCTTTTGGCACATGGAGTCTTTTGATGTGTGGTGTTTTATCTGCGGGAGAGAAATCAACGTTGATACAAGCAGCTCCACTAATTTGGTAGGCGATGACCAGGTCAAGCTGAAGGAGGCTCTGGTTACCCTTTCAGTACTTAGTAAGGTCCCGAATGTCCAGCCTTCTCGGTGGGACTTCCTGGAGAGTGAAAAATGTGGGTCGATTTGCTGCAGGATTTGCCTCGGGATCTTAAGGGATTTGGAGGGTCTCCACGAACTGCTGGAGAAAACGAAGGTTAGACACGTATTTCAAATTTTTACTGAAGTACTACGGTTAATCATCTTTTACTTTGGACCACTACCACTAAATAGTAAACCTATGTATATTGTTTTAGAAATCGCTTTGGAGTTGTGTGGAGCACTTGGAATCTCTCATTGTCGCTTCAATTGGCACCGAGAAAATTCTCAAGCAGGGTGACAATAAGATCTGGGCTGGTTCCTGTGTGCAACTCAGAAACCACGTGATTAACAGTGGGATCGATAAGCTTCAATACTTTAAAATGTTGCCATTTTGATCCAAATTTGTTTCAATTAAATAACTGAATATTTTTTCTCTAGAGCATAAAAAGCCTGTGATAAGTATCAAAGAGGAGAGGGATACTTCCTGTTTGGAGATTGACGACTTCGACCATTTCGAAGATACCATTGAAGCACCATCAACACCTCTGAATTATGGGAATGAAATCGAAGTTGATGATAACAACGAAAGTCTCGTGTCAACGTCGCTGATTGTTGATTGGGAAGATGAAGACGCACCACCAACAGAAACCGTTCCAAGACGCTCTACCAGAATACACAAATTGCAAAACTGCAGTGTGGTAGTTGAAAAACTAGCCATAGATTATCCAGAATGGGCATCAGTAGCAGTTGATAATCCAAGAGATCGAAAACCAGCAACAAGGGGGAAGAAACAAAAAAGCGAAATGAAAGTGGAGGTTTCCAAAAAGACGGAATTGTACGAAGCAGAAGATTCTGATTGGGATGGAAACGAAGTAGTTTCCAACTATGAAGAAAGAGACAGTTCAGAGTCTGAGTTTGAAACGGAGAAAATACCAACCCGGAAAAGGAAAGGAGCTAAAAGCTCGAATTCTGCTATGGGACGGAAAGCGAAGAAAAAGAGGGAAAGTCAAGGCAGACACCAATGTCCCTATGAAAACTGTGATTTGAAATTCAACAGCACCAGGACACTTCAGACACACATAGAAAACCACAGGGAGAGAGAAAGTCGACCGGACATCACCACCTGCGAAATTTGTGGTGCTAGGATACTCCAGAAAGGTTATAATTCCCACGTGGCACTGAAGCATGGCGTGAAGGCATCTGAATTAAGAAAAGAGGGAGAAAAACAGACTCAGCCAGCGGAGGGCAAAAGTGAAAGTCAAAGCGAAAAACCATCTACTTCGAAAGGAAAATCCAACCGTGAAAAGAGAAAGCCAAAACGCCCAAAACAGCCATTCCTTCCGTTCGTTATAGCAGAAGAAAATCTCTTTTTATTCCGTTGGGGAACCTTTGTAACTCTGGAGGCGAACCAGAGCGTTACCTGTAGGGCGCATAATTGTGATTTCCAGGCTCATTGGGAGTGGGATCCTTACACCGCCTTTCAAAAGATACGTAGTCACATATTGGATTCCCATCGGAGTGCGAAACATCGACAACGTAATTACACTCAACTAGTAAATAAATTTTCCCTACATAATGCCCTTTACCGGTGGATACAATTTTTATTTTTAGGAGTTCCACATCCGTGCCTGGTTTGCAACGAAGTATTTGTAAACCAAGAGGAGTTCAGGAAGCACATCAAAGCTCACAAAGACATGGACTCCTCCCGCTGGACACAAGGTCTCTGCGACGTCTGCATGAGGTCGGGCAGCATTCTAACCCTCCAGAGCCACATATTCTCGCATAAAAGTGCAGAGGAGAAGGCAGCGGCCATCGCAGCAAACGACTATTCCATGAGATGCCTCCGACCTAAGGAGAGTGAGATTACTGAGAGAAAGTACGTGTGTCGTTTTCCCGGCTGTGGCAGCGCTCACAAGAGCTCCGGTAATCTGAAGAGGCATGAGAGGACACATCAAGCGAGAGAGGAGCGCAGTGACCTGTTGACCTGTGAGGAGTGCGGCGAGCAGATATTCAAGGACTCCATCAAAGAGCATATGGAAAGAATTCACCATCCCGAGAGTGTCGACAACATTTTAACCTGTCCTGTCTGCAGTAAAAAGTTTCACGGCAAAGACAAAGCCCTACTGACATATCACATCCGACGTCACACGGGGGAAACTCCGTTTCTTTGCTCGGAATGCGGCAAGGGCTTTGTGTCACTGAACGTTCTCAGGAATCATGTCAACATTGTGCATAAACCCGAACAGAGTCTTCAGTGCGAGTGGTGCGATGTCAAGTACACCAAGTACTTCAGCCTTAGAAAACATATCCAGAAAAAGCATCCGGAACAAGTGAAACGGAACCCATCGAAGCGGAAAAGATCCAAGTTTTACTGTCCCGAAGGGGATAACAAGCCCGCTTTTATCGGACCCATTCAACAATATCCTTGTCAAATCTGCGAGGTTCATTGTAAGTACCGTACCACTCTCAAGAAGCACATGGACAGGTTCCATGGGGATACGCCGAAGGTCAGCAGGAAGGCTCTGGCTGCAGGAGGAAGAGGTTTCAAGAACTCGCGAAACGATTCACTGTCAGAATCGCAACCCGAAGCTGGTGGCAGTTACTCTTCTTATAATAATACCTTGCAAGATGAAGAGGATGTAGAGGCGAAGCCAAACTTTGCCCAACTTTTTACAATGTAATGATCAAAGGAATGATTAAAAATGATATTATAATGCGGAATAAATAAAGTAGCAGAGTACACAAAGAGGGATTAGTACGTTCATTTTTTCAGAAGTATCAAATTGGATATATCAAATTGCTGTATATCCAAATTAAAGATTCTGTGCTTATTTATTCAATTATATTTTTTAAGCTTTTTCTTTTTCTCCTGCTTTTCTAGAAACGTATATTTCATTATATTTTTTTAAATATAGGTATTGGAGGTAAGTTTTATATATGCTTTGTGTAGAGAACAGATATTTATCATCATTATTTCAAGTAATTAGTTTTACTTACATTACATTATGCATTTTTCTTATCTTCTTAGATTAAATTGTAATAATATTTAGATTTTCAAAATTGTGTTCAGTTTCTTTAGAGCTCTTCACATTTCTCTTTTTTGTTTTATTCAACAATCAATTCATCTTTTCTTTTTTTGGCTCTTTCTCGAACTTTTTTTTCTCTTTCTTTTCTTTTCTTTGTTTCTTTTCTCTTCATCTTTTTTTCTCCTTCAAAACATTTCTTCAGTGTTTACAGCATATTTCTCTTTTGCTTACATCTAATATATAATTAAATTTCCAAACTTTCAGTATTAATTGCTAAATAATTAATTTTCAACTTAATTCTAACATTCTACGCGTATGGTTAAAATGTTTACTTGCTTAATAATAATATCATTGTTTAACTGATTAGCCACATTTAAAACGACAATAAAGAGTTACCTGTCTGTTTACTTGTAATGTGATAGTAGTGTGATAATTTTCTGATTGGATATTATAACAGTTACGTTACGTTACAGTTAATTATCTCCGTGTGTGAACTGTGTACAAAGTTCTGTCGTCTGCAACTACTTCGGCTTTCTTTATAAAATTAGTTAAATAGCAAATTCTCTTGCTTGCTCCGGCTTCTCTCACTTTCCACAAATCTTAGTATTTAACAGTCAAAGTTTGACTTACCTGGTTCAGTAGTTACGCTTTAATACTTAATTAATTAAAAGTAGTGATAGTAGGGAAGGTATAATTTCCATAACTTTCATTATGTCTCTTTATACACTTCCATTTTTGCAACCAGTGAATAACGCCTAACCTTAGGTATCCTGACGTTGTAGTGACATAAATCAGATACATAACTGACTAACTAAATCCGTAATTATACAATGTACAATTTATATTTACATTCCATCTATGTACACAGCCTTTCTGCAATTAATAAAACAACCATGAACTAACAAAGCAACTAACCTCCAAAGGAATCCTACTCAAGCTTTCGCATTCCTTAACATTGAAACTCCAATAAAAATCTTGGTTTCTCAACCAAAAACATCGTAGTGAAAAAACAATCTACCTTAAAATTAAAGATGATAAAAATTGATTAAAAGATTACAATTATTTTTATATTGTAATCAGCAGCATGCATTTTGCTGCAATTAGTGTAAAATTCTCGAATTTTCGGCATAAAACTCTCTTTCCGGTGTAGAAATAAAAAGAGAAATAGTCGTTAAAAAGAGGAATTAAATCTTTCAAGACAGCAAAAAAAGATGACTAAAAATTGGCTCTCATCTACGAAAATACTATTTAATTCTTAACCACTACAAAAGTAACTCGTCTCAACGCAACAGTTTATTAAGATGTTCCTACTTTTAAAACTATGCAGCATTCAAGGCAAAACTTTAGAAAAAACATGGCCTCAATTCGCGTCATCTTGATCTATGAACCCCCTGATTTTATTTCACTTTACCACTTTTTGTATGTTAGACTTTCATTTCATTCTTTCCTCAAGTAACCTCCCTTTAAGATAAAATACAAGAATAGTTAAAAGTAATTAACGAATGAATATATTAAAATATTTCTCACTGTTAATTCTAATTACGATTTAGTTTTCTGGATTTTAATTTACTTTTGTCGATTTTTTTCTGCTCTCTTTTTCTTTAGAAATCTTTTAGATTTGTGTACTGTAAATTGAACTTTATTGATTTCACCTTTTTGTAGAATTTGATGATTTCAATGTGTGCGGAGAAACTCCAGTGTTTCGTCTCCTCCCCTCCACCAAAGTCAACTCCGAGAGTTTCCTTTCCTGATCTCCTAACGCCTCCAGCTCCGGTCTTCCTCGTCTTCGTCATCCTCCTCGCCAGTCAACAGTATCTCACTGTTAAGAATGCCATCAAGCTGAAATTGTCCATTGAAAGAAAGGCATTTAGAATCTAGTCATTCATTACTAAGGCCCAGTTGTACCCGTAATTTACACAAATGTCAATTATTTTATTAATGTGTTGAGTAATTTATCTAATTTAAAATAAAAATTTTGAACCTCGTCCGCTGCGTCATCGTCATCCAAATTTAGGCCCTGGTCGATCTCCTCATTGTTGGATTCCCCATTATTGGAAGAGTCCACGTGGCCCCGTTTCGACTCCGCATTGTCCAACACCCACTCCATGGTTAGCCTAATATCGTCCATCAAAGAGCCATTGGCCATCGCCACCTCAGCACACTTCCTGGAGTCAAAGTCCACGATGAGTGTGTCATCCTGCTGCAAATAATCTCGGATTGGGCCAAACAGCTACAAGTAAAATCAACACAATAAATTACATCTTCTTAGCAAATTATTGTTTCAAATTATTGTTGATATTTTATCTCCGCTAACGTTCAAATGCCCCAAAATATCTGTTATTCGGTCGTTGGGCCATCCGGTCACTTTGATTTTTGTAGGTCTTCTATCAACACTGCGCAGCGCACGGACGATTCCACGACCTCTCCTACAGAACAAAGTAAAGTTCAATTAATCAAAACTATCAAATGATTATATTTAGCAACTACTAAACTAAATCACTATGAAAAGTCAATTAAATTTACCCCCTGGCAATCCCACGTCCACGGAATCCCCTGCCACGGAAGCCACCGCGTCCTCGCGGACTTATCAATCCCAAACTTTTAGCGTGGGCTCTCAGCGCGTTGACCTTCATCTGGAGGGCGATCGTGTCCCCTCCTTGTTGCTCCTTATTGTACAAATCCAACTCAGCATCCAGCATTTCCTTCTGTGCCTGTATTTGTAAAATTTGAAATGAAAAATCATAATTTTCAGAAAGATGTATAGAGAAAGAAAAGCTTGAAAAAAATTAAGTGCGATAATATTTACAATATTTAGATACATGACTACCTCTTCTCTTACTTGACATACCTCTTCTTTCGTTTTCGGAGGTTGAAGTGGAGGTACGCCAAGCATTGGTTTAGGTTTCGACTCCTCAATATCATTTTTTAACTTCGTCACACTGTCCTGAAGCTGCTTGAGAATCCTCAGGGTCTCCTCGCGTTCCTCTGGCTTCAGCCGTCCACTCTCCAGTTTGGCAATTAATTTTTTCTGTTGGCCGATCTGCTCTTCCATCATGGTCTGCTGGCGACGACGGAGGTCATTCGACATCTTCAGAGCCTCTTGCTTTTTCTGCTCTTGCAGCTTCTTTAAACTGACTTGTGCTTCGAGCATCTCTTGACTTCTCTTGATGGACTCGACAGTCTAAAAAATGTAAGTTTTATATTATTTATAAGATTGAGTTCCTAAGTGAAATGTGACATTGAAGAAGAGATAAACACCTGAAGTTTGTCCTGAGGAGTTTCCAGTTTCTTGGCTAGTAATGCATTGTTGTACACGGTTTTCGTGAGATTGTTTCCAGACAGCAAAATTTTCTCATGTTCCATTGGGGACTCAGCTTGCGCGCCAAGGCGCTCCTTGACCGGTATTCTGGGAGGTCCTTGCATAACCTCCTGCTCACCGTCTTCATTCTCCTTTTCTTTATTATGCCAAAACACGCGGATGAAGCGGTTATTCAGCACAGCCTCCGTTGATTTGTAAGCGAGCTGCGCTTCCAAAGGAGAGCTGAACGTGACCAGAGCTGCTTCGGGGTCGTTGTCGTAGTTAATCTGGATGTTGATAATCTTTCCAAAGCGCAGAAAATGACTGTTCAGTTCCATGATCGCGTTCTGTTCTCTGGGAATTTTTCTCACTTCCAGGCAGCAGTTCGTGTAGTTGCGCACAGGCTTAGCACCAAGTCTACCATGGTCAAAGCCACCGCGACCTCGACCACCTCTCATACCATGGAGTCGCATTCCAGGATGCATTTGCATTGGCGGTAAGTTCGGATGTGGACCGCGCATGTCGCCCATCACAGAAACGGGTGGTGGCACGCCAACCACAGGTACACTGATAAGCTGTCGTTGACCTGGCACCTGATAAGGTCCCATTCCGGCTGGAGGACGTAACATCAATCCACCGCGCCCACGAGGTACCAGATGTCTTGGGCGGAACTGTGGAGCTCCAGGGCCCCAGCCAACTGCAGGATCGAGTGAAGGACTGTCAGGATAATACTCCCCTGCAAACATACATAATTATACAAATGATTAAACTCGTTGATTAAATAGAAAATGCGTAACTACTGAGATCGTCAGGTCATATCAAAGTAGCAATGATAACAAGTGCATACCAATCATACCACCAGGACGAATTTGGGGATTGTAGCCGGGGGCGCCAGGAACAAGACCCCTAGCACCATACCCAGGTGGACCGCCTGAACCGACACCGGGCACGACAATGTCTTCGAGAACAACGGGATCCTTTCCGTGGTCAAACGGGCAGAGTTCACCTCGCATGCACAGTCCTTTCTCATCGAAATCTCGGCAACGGTTTCCTGGCGGTGGTACTGGATTGAATCCTTGCTCTGAAACAAAATAGGAAAATCTTTAGGTTAAGATTTGTAACGAGAGAGTGATTATTTTTGGAGACAGAGTCGGTGGCACAGAGAGAGGGCGAGAAAGAGACATACTTAGTTCAGAACCTTCAATTGGGCCTCCAGGTCTGACGACGACGCTTTGCACTGACGGCTTCTCTGCAAGGTCTTTCAGGCCCAGATCTTGGTCTGTGTGGACACCTGGAAGTGGGAGGAGGGAATCTTTCTTGTCCTTGTTGAGTGGGCTGCGAGAACGAGAGCGGGGAGAGCGGGATCTATCCCGCAGGGTGGGCGGCGAACGAGATCGAGAACGGCTGGTGTTGAATGGACGACGGTATCTGGGAGGTGTTCGACTACGATTCCTGGGGGAAGCTGATCGATTTCTGATTGGAGAGCGGGACCGCCTGCAAAACAACCGAACAAGTCAGTTAAAATGTATTGAAAATTTTATGATAATTTGAAATTTGATAGTTTTGAAGTTTGTTCACCTTCTGTCCCAAATATCCCTGTCATATCGACGAGGTGGTGGTGACTTTCTGCCGCGGTGGCGGAGTCGCTCGATTCTCTCTCTGTCACGTTCTCTATCACGTTCCAGTCTAGGACTCCGAGATCTTTTGTTACGGTCAGCGGATCGGGATCTGCTACCCCTCCGGTCTCTCTCCAGCCTCGATCGTCTCCGCCTTTTATCACGATCATCCTATAGAAAAGACAAAAGAAAAAAAATCTCATAAAATAAATGTTCACCTATAAATAATGTTATCCTGATTTGATTAGAATTAAGAATTTAGCTTACATCACGTCTGTCTCGCTTTGCCCTGGGATCGTCTCTACCACCACCTGCGGTACTGCTGGTGGCTCCGGATGTACCAGGTCCGGAAGCATCATTTGTCTGTGAGGTGTTGGGATTCGAGGTGGTCTCCGAGGTCTGTAGAAGTGCGGATGGCGTCACTGAAAGCGTAATGGATTTCTTCGGTGGCTGACCGTCATTTTCTTGATTAGATGATTTGGATACAGAAGAGGAAGATGCGGTTGGGTGCGATGAAGAATTTGAAGTAGAAGTATTCACAGAAGCGGTTGGACCAGAACCGGAAGTAGTAGAGGAAGGCGGCTCAGGTTCTGAGTTGCTTGAAAGTTTCTCCTCCTTGATAATAATGCTCTTTTCCCCAGAGTCACCTTTACTACTCGAAGACGGGTGGGTTGACTCTGATGAGATTGAAGAGGATGGCTTCGAGTTCAAGTACTCTTTGTTTCGTAAAGCTTCGAATAATTTTTCCACGAATGATTTCGTTTCTGCAATTATTATTCAAGTAAATCAAGTAAATTTTATAGAACTTCTGCTTTATATAAATTTATTGTGCATAGTTGTACACACCTCCTTGTAGAAATACATCTAGTTGGTCAATCATACTCTGACGAAGCTCCTTCTCTGTCTTATCTTTTTTTATGAGCGCCAGCACATATTTTGCGAGTGCACCAGGGTCGGCATCACATCTAGACAGGAAGTTGGTAGGTAATAAAAATCATTATTCGCGCATGAATTGCTAATTGGTTGAATTACGTGCAACCATATGCCATTATGCATTATGAGGTTATAAGTTCATCCATGTAGGTATTTAGTCGTAATGGTTTTTTCCGCTCATAACTTACAGGGGTTTGAGAACTTTCGTCAGCCATATCTGAAAGGACTCTGAGTGCTCCACAGCCATCAATGGTGGACTACGCGAAGACATTTTTCAAAGACGATTATAACACAAGCACACACTTTCCAAACACTTTTATTCTCAATGAATGAGTCTATTTCTCAAAGTTTAAATTTCTCAGTCAATTTTAATGTTCCTTTCCATTGTGGAAGCCAAGTCTTTTTTTATTTCAACGAATCAATGAATGAACTTAAAAATGGAAACGAGGTAATCGTGACCACAGGTTTGATTTTTTGAAGGTGGTTTTAATGGAACTTACCTTACCTCACACGTAAAAGTTTTTTCTTAACACACTTTTTTCTTGTCACAGTTAAGATTGACTTCTTCGACTAGTTTTCTCCCCCGTGGTCAAAAGGCGAATGAAGTTCACAAAAGAATCACACACACGAACACGAGAAACAGAAACAGCCAAGAACCACCAACGGTGGTGACAACAGACTTTGATTGAATTGAAGAGTTAAATGGGGAGAGAGAGAAAAAAGTATTTGGAATACACGCACAGATTTTTGATTATTATGATAAAGATAGTTTTTTTACACAATCACAATCACACTTTGCTTAGTCCTATGAACTAACTGACTTTTGAAAAACACATTGCTGAGATTGATACTAATCATGATGATGAGGATGGATGTTGATATTGTTCGAGGTAATATGATCCGCTCAGCTTTGATTTATTCGAGTAAATAGTATGACAATTATATGAAGAAAGAGAGAGAGAAAAAGAAATATTTAGTTGATTTCCCATTTCGCCATGTAAAAAAAAATTTTACGTGAAGCATTGCTGGGATACTATAACCTAACATGAGTTCATGTTCATAAGATGAAATTTGTAGTAAAAAAGAATAAAAAATTTGTTCATCGAACGAGATTAAAAGAGAATAAGAAGTACGAGAAGAGACATGTATGATCTTGTTTCTTGTAACTTTTATATTATTATTTTATAGTCTCGCTCTAGTCTAGTCACAGTCACTCATATAGAGCTTTATACTAACAATGTAGGCATCGACAATCGCTATAATTATAATTTTAACCGATAAATGTGATATTATGCGAATGTACATAGACACAGAATATTATGGGGAGAAATACATGTGAACAATGTAGAATATAGTACAGTACTTTCAAAGCATTGCCAATGGTAACCAAACTGCCAAAGAACCACCATGTCATGAACCAACAATACCACCACCGAAGATATGATGCTCTCTTAAATAATAATGACCACCACCACCAGAGTTTAAATGCATAGAGATCTGCAATTGTTCATATAAGCAATGTTACTTGGGATTTTAGCAGAGCAGCTTTTTCAACCACCCCGAATAACATGGGGTCATATGGAAGGATATCATATCGTGGGTCACCGTATAGCCCCGTCATGTTGGAGAGTGCGAATATGTAAAAGTTTTGTGACATGAACATGAGGACATGAAGACATGGACAAGAATCTTACTTCCCCTCCTACGTTGTTGAACGGAGAATCTTTTCATAAGTTCTTTACATAAGTTCTTTTCTACCCCATATGGAGCGCAAAAATGTGAGACGTAAAAATAGACAAGACTTGACTTGAAAAGCGGACCTGCTCGCTTTTTGGAGATACATGAAGCGATGAAGATTAAGAGACGTACATACGTCAAATAGTTTATTGTGGGTAATTAATGAAATGTAGGTGGAGGTGGAGGTCGAGGTGGAACCACCGTCAAATCTCAGATTCAGCAGGTGAATGTGGAAACGAATTGACGACAATCGATTAGGGTTTCAGTAATGAATAATGGAAGTAAAAGAATCATGCATAAATGCTTAAATACGATATAACAATGAACAATGAATGAGTCCTTTTCCTTTTGACCACATAAACCTAATATTTTAATTGCTTGCACATGATCATGCACAACTCTTGCAAATTCATAGCTTCACCATCACGCTTTTAAATGGGAGAATTTGCAAAAGGAAAGGGAATGGATGAATGAAATTGAATTGAGCTGACTGAGCTGAGCGGATGAACATTGGGAAAGACCAGGATCAGGTCAAAAAGTAGCATTTTGTATATTTTAGCATATTTTGCTTGCATAGAATAGAAAATCGAAATGGAACGCTCTCGTTTTCGAGAAAAAGCGATCGAAAAAAGCGTGTCATGTCATCTCTGAGCAAAGTCACTTTTAACAACCTCTACACTTTTTATTAGTTGTTCGTTCTAAAATAAAGGTAAACGTTTACGAGCCTGAATCATGATGTTATGTTATGTTATGATGCAAGCATTTTACTACTATAATTATAATGGGTAGTAGTTTCATAAACAGGAGAATAGGTCTTTTTTATCGATTTTCGTTTCGGTAGATTGGATCCATGACGTTGGATGCATGCGTTGACGTTAGTGTTGACGTTGGTAAACTTGTGAGAAATGAGAGGATCTTTGCCATGTGGACAGAGAATGGAAAATAAAAATATTATTGTGCTTTGTTTTGTGTCATGTTATATTGTCATAGTCATGTCCTCATGTCTTCCGCCGGCAAGCAGAAACAAATGAGCAGCCAAATGAAGAAATGTCTTTTTTGTAGCTCGTTGCTGGTACTAAAATATAGCTGCTAGAATGTAATAGGAAATTAAGTTTGAACTTGAAAGTGGAACTGAGGAACTTCCTCAGAGGAAGACCAAGAAGTCGGAAGAACTTTCGAAGCCGTGATGAGTTGAATAGAGATTTAAACAGTTAAATTGCAAAATTGCATCAATGTTTTGACATTCCTTTGACATTCATTTCCTTTCCTTTTATAATAATTAAGAATGTTTTAGACGTCCCCATGATAAATATGAACATCTGTAGTTAGTTAGCTGAATGGTGTTAAGTCAACCAAACAATTCATTTGGTATTAGAAACATTTTGCTTTCACCTTTTCAAAACTCTCTCGTTGTTTGTTGTTATTGTTATTAAAATAGGTACGAAAAATGAAACGGATTTTTGTATTTTGAAATCTCGTCGAAAGTCGACGACGCATGCAGTAATAAAACTAAAATAAGGTTTTGGACACACTTTCCTACTACGATATGCAAGCTGATGCTGACACCAGGGATTAAATATGATGCTCATGTTTGGTTTAGCAGTGTCATAAAAAGATGAACAGTTAAAAACAAAGGGGGTGATGAGATTTCATGATGAATTGAAAAGGGAAGGAAGAAACGGCAAAGTGAGAAATGCTCAATTTGCAGAATAATAAAATGCATTGATCCGTTAGATTGCAGAGTCGGTAAAGCATCAATTAATTATAAACAAAACTGCATTTTTTATTTCTTGGCCCAACTTGGCTCGTCGATCATAAGATGCATTATTGGATTTCAAGCAACAACGAACAAACGGAATCTACTTTAACGTAAAGCTTATCTGTGTTGTTTGTTTTGTAAATATCCTCCTGCATTTTTATTGCTTATGGCCACATTTCAAAATCACAATAATAAAAAGTGATCATAATTTTCAAACTATAATTATAAGATGATGCAGATGAGATGATGATGAAAATGTTCTGTTTGAGATGAGCTATTTAAGCATTTACTTTGTCACTGTTTGTTACCATTTACCAGTTACCACACAGCCAGAAAATTGGATACTCACTTCAGCTTCACTGACTTTTTACTCCGTGTGTGTGTTAAAAGTGCAGTGCAGTGCAGTGGATGATGGATAAGGCATAAGCCAAGAAGACAGTTATAAAAAGTAGAATGGAGAGATGCAGTGAGATGAGATGAACGCTTTCTTACTCCAAATTCACTTTTTGACGAGATTATTTTAAGAAAATGACTGAAAAAGTGTGAATTGAGGGAAAACGGAGAATGGAGTGGGGATTCGAGATGGATGGATGTTCTGTGTATGTGGTAAAAATAAATGTAATGAGTGCAGTGGTTCACTAGTTTTTATTTTTGCACACAGAAAGAAAATAAAGCGCTTCTTCGCATCATCATCATCATGAGAAAGAAAAGGTTGATGTTGATAAGAAAGTAAAAAGTAGCTCATTCAAGTTGAAAAAGCATCATCTCGTGTCCCAACCCATCTCATGTCAGGCATGTTACGACGAGTGCGATAATGATAACCTATCTATCTATCACACCATATTTAATGTGCAGTTAGGATATTTTAAGATAACTTCAATTACGTTTTTAGTTTTTGGACATAATAAATGCAAAACAAAGAGAAATGCTTATTACAGAGGGTGTTTATTTTATACGTGGAAAGGTTTAACCGTTTGTAGTGCAAAGCACAATCAGCTGACAAACACCATCTTCTGCAGGCATTAAGATCAACACTTCAGAATTGTCCATGAT